>JAMPIV010009990.1:0-250000 GCA_024509875.1 Oreohelix idahoensis | reverse complement strand
TTTTATAGCCATGCCTACTCGAAAAGGAACCGGAAGACAAACCAGAAACAGAAAATACAAAACTAAGATTTACGAAATAAATATTGTAATACAATAATAAATTGAAACGCCCTCGTAGGACTTCTGGCTATTTTCAGAGAGTGTCGCGGCGATCTTCTGTCATTCGTGCAATAATGTGACGCCAGTCTGACAATTTGACAAGAGCAAGAATTGTTGCTTCATTCATTCATTCATAACCCTCCACTCCCAAAGGAGCATAGGCCTTCAACAAACACATGACAAGTCCTCCTGTCACGTGCCATCATCTCAAGTTCTTTCCACGTTCTCCTCATCATTTTCACCTCTGTTTCCAGCTCTCTTCTTCATGTGCTTCTTGGTCTACCTTTGCCTCTCTTGCCCTGGGGGTTCCAGAACAAGGACTGCCTTGTAATGCTATCAACAGGTTTCCTCAGTGTGTGTCCTATCCATCGCCATTGTCTTCTTCTCATCTCTTGTTCCACTAGCACTTGTCTAGTTCTTGTCATCAGTTCCACGTTGGTAACCTTGTCATACCATTTTAATCCCTCTATTCTACGCAAGCACCCATTTATGAAAGTCTGTAGCTTTTTGGTTGTTGTCTTTGTTGTTCTCCATGTCTCCGAACCATACAATAGGACTGACTTCACATTTGAGTTGAAGATTCTTATTTTCGTGTTGGATCCGATTTCTCTTGATCTCCATATATTTCCCAATGCAATCAAAGCTCCTCTTGCTTTTTGTATTCTTATTTTGATATCGCTGTCTGTCCCTCCAACTTTGTCTATATTACTGCCAAGATATGTGTACGATTCTACATCTTGTATTGGTGTTTCTTCAAGTTCAACCCTGTTATCATTACCTGCATTTATTCTCATTACTTTTGTCTTTTTCCTGTGTATTTTCAGACCCAATTTCTGTGACTTCTCATCGAGTGTTTTCAATTTGTCCTGCATCTGATTACGGTTATGGGACAGAAGAGCCAAGTCATCAGCAAAATCCAGATCATCCAACTGCTTAGTCAGAGTCCACTGGATTCCATTTCTGTTGTGTTTTGTCGATGATCTCATAACCCAGTCTATTGCTAGTAAGAAAAGAAATGGAGACAAGAGGCATCCCTGTCGCATTCCTGTTCTTATCCCAAACGGTTCTGTAAGCTGTCCTTCGTGAAGAACTCTGCATGTCATGTTTTCATATGTTTTCTTTATTAAATTAATGATCTTCAGGGAAACTCCATAATGCCTCATCAATTTCCAAAGTGATTCTGTCTACACTGTCAAATGCCTTTTCGTAGTCCACAAATCCGATGTATAGTGGTGAATTCCATTCCAGACTTTGTTCAACTATTATTCTCAAAGTGGCTATCTGATCTGTACATGATCTGTTTTGTCGAAAACCTGCTTGTTCATCTCTCAGTTTCTTGTCTATGGACTCTTTTAATCTCTCAAGGATAATCCTGTTTAATACTTTTCCTGGCACCGATAGTAACATTATTCCTCTATAATTTATGCACTCTTTTAAATTTTCCTTCTTAGGCAACTTAACCAGATATCCTTCCTTCCATTCTGCTGGTATCTCCTCCTTTTCCCAGACTTTACCAAGTAATTTATGTAACATCTCTGTAGCCGTGTCGATATCTGCTTTTATGGCCTCTGCTGGAATGCCATCAGGTCCAGCCGCTTTTCCATCTATTAGAAGCTTTATAGCTTTCTTGTTGGTTAGTTTCCAAGTATATATTGTGTTTCATCTTCATTTTTTATTATTATTTCTGTGCATTCTATTTATTATTTTACATTTTACTTTCTTGAATATAGTGTTAATAAATAATCTTTTATGTATTTATTTTTAAAAATTCATGTAAATAATTAAAATAAGTTACAATGATAGGTTTTTTTTTTCTTTTTTTTTTTTTTTAAATTTTACCCCCTTGGTCAACCAACAGGGTAAAGCTGAATCCGAGTAAGTTAAGTCTACGTAAGATGCGATCGAACTGTAATTGCCTTGTTATTTTTTGTTAACACACAAAATGTCTCTCACTGCAATGACAGCGTCACTCGACCTCTGTACTCCATCTTTAGTATCACTATCCATTCGTTCAAGCCTGTCGGTATGCCACCAAGACACATGTACGATTTCATATGTTGCAGGGATGTATCCACCAGAGCAACCCGACTATCGCCAGTCATACACACCCTCACAATTTCTGATCTATCCTTGTTTACACTCAAACCCAACTGCCTGGTTAGTACTTGAATCAACAAGTGAAAGCTTAAATTATGCAATAAGTGAAGAAATTAACATAATTTACTTGTGTCCTGGTCCTCTTGCAGGAAGACTGCATCAAAGCCTATGTGTGTTCTGGAAGATTGTCTTATAAGATGATAGGCTGAAAGGCTGTAATTAATAGCTCATACTTCACCTTCATTTAGCTTGTTTAAATCATCATCACAGGTCTTCCCTGTGCACCCACTCTCAATGCACAATATATTTAACATCATTAGAATTGAACTCATGGTAGCAATTAGTTTTACATGATGAGGGTGCCAGCCCTTTCAACAACATCGGGCAGACAGATATGTGCCCATGTAGAGAGGACAAACAGACAGATATGTGCCCATGTAAGGAGGACAAACAGACAGATATGTGCCCATGTAGGGAGGACAAACAGACAGATATGTGCCCATGTAGGGAGGACAAACAGACAGATATGTGCCCATGTAGGGAGGACAAACAGACAGATATGTGCCCATGTAGGGAGGACAAACAGACAGATATGTGCCCATGTAGGGAGGACAAACAGACAGATATGTGCCCATGTAGGGAGGACAGACAGATATGTGCCCATGTTGGGAGGACAAACAGGCAGATATGTGCCCATGTAGGGAGGACAAACAGACAGATATGTGCCCATGTAGGGAGGACAAACAGACAGATATGTGCCCATGTAGGGAGGACAAACAGACAGATATGTGCCCACGTAGGGAGGACAAACAGATATATATGTGCCCATGTAGGGAGGACAAACAGACAGATATGTGCCCATGTAGGGAGGACAAACAGACAGTAGAACACGAACTCCAAAACTGTCGACTCCACGAGAGGAACATAGTGGCAGCAAACCTTCTCCAGCCCAGCTGAGGAAGAAAATGTATGGTGACGAGAGAAACTTGACACGGACTGTCAGCTTTATAAGACAGATGTAGTTATTTGAGAGCGAACGAAGAAGAAGAAGAAGACGGAGAAGAATGAACAACCTCACATTAGTCGTCTCTTACGGTTTGCCGGGGGCGCGGGGGGGGGGGGAGGGGGCGAGGGAGGGGGAGGAGAAGTCCTATTCTTATATTCCTATGTTATCATCTTAGAGAACCCTAAAATCGTCCTATATTTCTTCTACCCTTGGTGTTCCATGAACAAGGGCTGCCTTGCAATGCTCGTTGATGACTTCCACGGACTGTAACCAGTTACCCCCCTTCTCTTATGTCCTCTTGTCATTTCTCTGGCCCCCACACAGTTATCCTGCTATACTTTTTTAATGTTTTGATGTTACGTGATGTACATGCACGCCCTTATTCAGTCACCCAAGACAGAAGAAAGTCATCTGGCAAGGAGGCCCATGAAGTAACCCAGAGAAAACCGAATGGAACCCTTTTTTAAATCTAGGAAACTTGTTGATAGCCTTACAAGACAGTCCTTGTTCTGGAATTCCCTAGGGAGATAGAGGCAGCGGTAGACTAAGAATGTATGGAGAAGACAGCTAGAGACAGAAGTGAAAATGATGAGGAAGAGAGAACCTGAGCTCATGGCACGTGATAGGAGGACTTTGCATGTGTTTGTTGAAGATCATGATTATTGGGAAGCTAAAGGGTAGTGATTGATTGATTGATTGATTAATTACCCTGTAGCTCCGTGAGAAGCTGAGGACTTCAACTAATTCCGGCCAAACCATTTAGTTCTGTGAAAGGGACACACACACACACAAAGACATTGAAAGACTCTGAACAATAGTAATAATAGGATATATCCTAGTCTGACTTCAGGTGAGAGCAAACAACCTTGAAGCACCTGCATTTCTTCTTACAGCGCATTTACACTATCTATACAGCGCTCTTTAACAGTCCATAAGCTGTCCTGGGATTCTACAATCTTCTAGCACCATCCAATTTATATCTCTGCTAATCTTTTTCCTTGACAATAAAAGCGACATTAATCTCTTGTTGATATTCTATAGCTTTTTCACAGAGCTATTATTGTGTGAATATTGCGCCGGTACTGCCATCAAAGGTGTCTATACTTGTAGCGGTATGGCGGCTTGCGTACCCTGACAACTCCCAGAGCTTTGCCAGCAGGGGTTTTACTCCTGGCAGGTTCTACCAAGCTGGACCTGTCTGCGTGGGTAGGGGTCAGACTAAGGCAGACACCCTGGTCCTCCAGGTTGGGGGTTTTAGCACACACAAGAAGACATCAAGTTACAGAAACGGCAACAAATGAACATATGTGCTGCGGGATGGCCATCTGTGGTCTGAACTCGTATGAGAGTTGGGGCGCGCACACAGGATGGCCACCGGTCGAGCAAAATGGGGACAGTTTGTTGCTGCCCTACAAGATGCCATTAGGCGTGATGGCCACTGACTGCTTGGTTAGTCAAGGGGCTAATGATCCAAGCAGAGTTTGCATCGGTAGACCATATTCCTCGTCTGAATTCGAACGGTTCTTGGCCAAGTACTTGTTATATTAATTCGTATACCTTGAGCTATACATTTTTACAGCATGACTAACAAGTGAAATGCCTGTATATGTTATATACGTGTTATATGTGTTATATGTGTTATACATGTTATACGTGTTATACGTGTTATATGTGTTATGTTTGTTATATGTGTTATATGTGTTATACGTGTTATATGTGTTATATGTGTTATACGTGTTATATGTGTTATAGTGTTTGTGGCAGAGATATTATGATTAATAGATTTTAGATATCTATTCTTTATTCTACACTTGTCTTTTACCTTTCTTTCGCTACTTTACCTTTCTTTCGCATACGCTAGATTGTTATCAATTCAAACCTTTGTCATTTCCTATCTAATTTAGCAAGCATTTAATTGCTGTTCGCTATTTTTCTCTTTGATGTAGGTTTATAGCAGACCTGATTAGCATACGTGAGGCGGTTTCATTTAATTTGGAACGCCAGAGATCGAAATCGTGTAATATGTTGAAACAGAGAAAGGTGGCGTTAAGTTTGATAACGTATTTTTCGATAGAGAGCGATCAAGGCGAGATAAAATTTGGGAAACAAGATGAGCAATTTTATTGCCTCCCTTGTTAACCAGCTCGCTAGAAAGTAATTAAAACATGGTGAGCATAGCCAGATCAAAGACTTTGCTAGCCCGATTTTAAGCAGTCTGTACGCTGCCAGATGGCGAGACAGAGTGGCAAATTGGTGCGAAGAATTCGTTTGATTCGCAGAACGAGCAAGGAAATATGTAAATCTGGGCGTAGTTGCTAAATGTATTAAGTCTGGGCTATTTCTTTGATTTCTAATATTTAAACCCCAGCAGTTTAGAAGTCATTCATT
The DNA here is from genome assembly GCA_024509875.1 of Oreohelix idahoensis. NCBI lineage: Eukaryota > Metazoa > Mollusca > Gastropoda > Stylommatophora > Oreohelicidae > Oreohelix > Oreohelix idahoensis. Next base: position 244,410 of record JAMPIV010009990.1, on the reverse strand, counting down.
CAGTACTCCTCAGTGTCAGAAGACAGATCGCTTCGTTCTAGAATACCTTGTAGAGTGAAGTTCTTAGTTTCTCGACATCTAGCCGAGTTCTAGAATACCTGTATAAGTGAAGTTCTCAGTTTCGTGGAGATAGCCTGTAGTTCTGTTTTGGAGATAATAATATTGACTAGTTTTGTCGAGTGATTTTATTGTTAGTCCAAATTTATATTTCACTAAATTTTCTGTGCCGAAGTGTTTTTCTAGAATAGGTCCGTCATTTGATAATTCTCTAAGTTTTACTGTGTTACAGTGGATAACAGAATAAATAATAATTTCTAGCTAAACTATAATATAAAATTTATTCACTGCTAGTAACCAGTAAGAGAATAATTTAGTCATCTAAGTAATGCACTGATACATCATGAGCGTTGACGAAATATGTATTTATTTCTAATTCATGGTGATTTATTTCTTTTTAATGACTAGAATTTATTTCATGGGAGTTTTAAACGATAAGACAAGCTCTAAGTTTGCGGTTTATAATTTAAGTTAAATGACCGAAGTGAACTTATTCTATTTACGCGTAGGATTGTGTATACTATTAGGGTTGAGTATTTATGTTTTTCTCTGCCTTTATGCAGTATTTGGGTCAAACCCTAAACCTACCAGCGGTTTTTCCATGAGTGTATGAGAATAACCATAGTAAAGAACATTTGTACTTAATCGTTGGGTTTCCAAAGTAAACCTGTCTGGCATTGTGTGTGAAACCAGAAGGAGACAGAGTACCGACCTAAAAGACATTAATACTAAATGCTGTAACTGGGCCTATCGAGCCAGATTATATTTCTTTCCTAAATCTCATTTACATTCAGCCTATGTGGCAATTTACAAACATTAACATTTCCGACGGTTAATCATTTGTGGTGTGACCAAGAATTTTATACTGAGAGAAGTTGCCGACCTGTCATTTCCTAAACACTGGAAACCTCAAGATTCTGACACTGTGAGCCCTGTGGCATCTCTTACCTGAATTGATTTCCAGTGACATAAACAGTAATCCTATAATATAAACAGTGAAGTTAACGCTCCCCGTAGAATTGAAATTAACATTTCTCTGCAGAGCTGGGGTTAATCCTTGCCAAAACAATACTGGATTTGGGCTGTATGTGTATGTCCTGAAGATTGTTCCAGAAGGTGACTCAAGTTGTAGGTAAGAACGAATGTCAGTGGCCACTGTTGTATGGAAAGAAAGAAAACAGGAATGAGTGGTTCTTTGATCGTATAAAGTCATATGTATGTACCCACTTTGTATTTTTGTTATGCAAGTATTTCTAATGCTGTTTCCTCGTAGAATAGATTAACGTATAAACTCTGTTCTTAACTGTATAGGGAAATCCTAGACCATAGTGAAAAAATCTTGCACTCTTAGGGGTTAATAACTTCTATTCTAACGGGATCATTGTCTCAACAGAAGGGAGGGAGGATTTCATTTACGAGTCTAACTCTGTTATTAATTCATTAACCTATGTGTATTTGTACTGATTTGATAGTCTAAATTTATTTCTGTTGTGAAGTTCTTTATGATAAATAAAATTTACATAAACTTTATTCACCTGTATCGGTCAGCTCGTCCAAACAAATCCATATTTCATTGATATAGTTTTCACGTTTGTACGTCAAACTGTCGTCACTTATGTGTGTGTGTCGGTGAGTGGTTGATATATAGTTCATCTATATAACTGAGTAATCTGTCTGACAAATACTTTCTGTTGTAGAGATAGGCTGAGCAAAAGGATCTCCTCGAGTCTCAGGGACAGACTTATCTAGTTTCCACCATCTCACTCGTGTAAAGCTATTAATTATATTATCTCTCACTGAGTCACCTCATGTTCTAGTCTATTCAGAAGGGACCAATCCAAGTCTTAATTCCCCTATCACTAATCTACGACAGAGTTATATGTGTTATATGTGTTATACGTGTTATATGTGTTATATGTGTTATAAATTTTTATCTTCTTCATATTCTATACAAAAAGGTAAAGGTAGTCCCATGGCAGATACTACCGTAGGGAAGTGAAGTGTTAGAGACCACTATTCTAGGTCCAGCATCGATAGATGGGGTGACCAGTTCCCTTCCTCGCTGCCTTTTCTTTCCCTAACTCAAGAGCAAAGTCAGGTACACACTTACAGCTGGAATGTGTCACTACCGTGAATCGAACCCAGGCACGTTTGCCGCGAGAGACCAACGCTCTAACTACACTGACAATCAGACACTCCATATTCCATATGGTATACCTTAAAGAGGCTATACAATGTGACAAATAAATTTCGGGTAAATCGAAATAAAAGCAAATCTAATGGAAAGACAACAGTAAAATCCGTCTTTAGATCATGTGTCGTAATTTTTATCTGAGAGGGTGCTGATGAATATTGGTCCCTTTAGAGTGTAAAGTGATATTGAAGGCTCTGTGAGAATAAGGATTTAGGTGAATGAGGTAGTAGATTCACAAGCGCTGGGAAGGAGCAAGGACAGTCTCTTATTACGACAATATCTGTTTTCTCACAGACTACTCCTATCTCTCTTCTGCACAAACAATTGTTTGTCAGTTCCAGTCGCTCAGGCGCGCTCACCGATTTGGTGATTCTGTCGCTCAACGTACATGAATACAAACTACACAGATGGAAATGTTTGGAGTTTTAGGCCAACCGACAACCAACACAAATAAATATTCATACCTTTATTATCATAAAGGACTCACACATAATTGTACATTTACAGTCAAAAATCAAAGTTTACAAAATACCAATATAACTAGGGAAGAGGGGTTTTTGAGGAGAAATATCCCATCCACCGTTTCCCGTTTATATCTACTAACAGACAAAACCCGGTCCCAAAGACAAGAAAGGGGGGGGGGGGGGGGGGGATCAGAGATAGGCAATTTAACCCACTGGTAAAGTTATTACTCTGAGGCAAGGGGTTACAGAAAAAAAAGGGGGGGGGGGTGTAGAGGAAAGCTAGGGTTCTCAATTGTCTCCCTTTAAATCAACAAATTTTACGGGAGGGGGGAATGAACACAGTTACCCAATCCCACTAGGAGAGATCCCGTACAAGGAATATAATGCACCTTAGTATAAGGTCGAACTAATTAAAAGGGTAAAGAAAAGATAAATCTCCTTTCATTCAAAAACACACTAGGGCTGGCCATCCCAACAAACACACACGCAGACTTACCGAAAGGTGAATTCTGGCACTTCATAGGAAATACATCAAAAAAACAGCACTAAACCTTGACTTAGGTAAAAGTAATTTCTTCCGTGTACAGCCCCAGATTTTGCGGGTTGTTTAAGTTAACAAAGTGTCCCGAAATCGCTGGACGTTGAAGTTTAACGGTACTGTTTGTTTATTAGATAAAGTTCCTAAAGAAAGGCACAGGCACTTGGCTAAGCGTGAGGTATGGTGTGGTTCCTAAAATTGGCACAGCTGGCGGAGATAACTTCCTTTTTCCGTAATGTCACAAGTTAAGAAAAACACTGAGGTAAGTTCTTCTTCGTGGGGGGGGGGGGGGGGGAGGGGGGAGGAGGGAGGGGTGGGGGGGGGGGGGGGGGGGGGGTGAGGGGGGGGGGGGGGGGGGGGGGCGGGGGGGGGGGGCGCGGGGGGGGGGGGGGGGGGGGGGGGGGGGGTTAAAATCCACTGAATATGCGTGACAGACAGTGTTCAGGTATCGATGCTTTTTCTTCACAAATAGGGGCAGTGAATAAAATATGTTCTGCTTCCAGTTGTCGTTAAGGGCTCTATATGAACTAGTATTTTTAAAGTGTTTCTTGAATGGCTTTTTTCTCAGTTACGTTCAGAGGAGCGGGGCCCATTACAGGTCGCCACAAGTTTAGCTTTAAAAAAGTTCATATGTTACTGGAGTTATCAAATTGAGTTTGGCAGAACTCTGTATATAGTTAATAATTGCTGGGATGCAGGTTGAATGATCGTTCTGAATGAAAGATAATCAAAACAAGAAATGCATTACAAATCATATTATAATCTGACGCGATAAATTATAGTTAGCCTATTTACTTATTAGCGTCGTCAATTAACAAATCAGGAAAACTTCCCGTGAGTTAAAAATAATTAAAAGCACATCTATCTATACAGAACTAAACTGTATTAAAGTTATAATTCTCTTTAACGTCTGCAAAATAAATTTACGCGTCAATTGTATTAGGAAATACTTTTAGCTGTAACATTAGTTTGCACTAGAACTTTGAAAATGGGTTTATTTAATAAGGTTAAATTTACACCACAATCCATTGAAATCAATTGAAATAACTCGACCACTGATCACTCGAAGCTAATGTATAAATTACCGTCTGCACAGAAAGAATACACTCCAATAGTCACGAAGGTAGATGAAATCCAGCAGGAATCCGACTATGCTAGTGCAACTAGGATTCTGTCAGAGCGAACGATAAAATGCAGTTTATCGGAGTTCTCTATTTATACTTCTCGAATGTAACTTGAATGGGGCGTGTTAAATTTTCGCACCTTTCTTGATCTTGAGCAAAATTCGGGGTACCTCGCCGATGTGTTAATCGTGGCGATTCCTACATTTTCCCCGGTCTACCGATTTTCTTCCGTCTCAGGCTGCTCGCATAAGAGTGCGAAAATTTCCCGAGAAGCTAACTCTGTGAGCTGCAAGTCCCTGATTCTTTAGATCGCGGCCGCTCCACGTTGAATTCTGAAGATCAGCCTGTTCTTTGATGGTACGCTGCATGCCGGTAAAAGTTACAACAGATGATCAGGGGTTCTAAAGTTATGAGAGGCCAATATTCTGTTATCATCCATCGAGTCAGGGAAATTCATTTGTCATACTTAGACGTACGTCACAATCGTCCCCACTTTTGAGACATGGAAACTCGTTTTCATGTTTAATTTATGACAATGAAGCTGCCCTGATCGGTAGTTTTAGGGTGATTGGCATCGTCGATTTTCTCCTCTTCCTCCGTGGTCCAGTTTCTACTCAAGAAGTCAGCTCCGACATTCTGTTTTCCTGGAATATATTCCACTTTGAAGGAATGAACACTCAATAGCAAGGCCCAACGCATTATCCTTGCGTTGAATTCCTTCTTGGCACCCAGGAAAGCTAGTGGAGCATGGTCTGTTTGCACCGTGAAAGAAGTACCATACAGAAACTCATGATGGCGTCTGATGCAATGAATCAGAGCGAGACATTCTCTTTCAACGACACTGTAGTTGCGTTCCGCTTTATTCAGTTTCCGACTGCCATAGGCAACTGGAAATAGCATGTTCAGGTCACTGTCATCGGCTTGCAGCAATGTTGACCCGATGCCCTGACCTGACGCGTCAACTCTCAGTATGAAAGGTTTCTTAAGGTCAGGTAACCTTAGGATGGGGTATGCCGACAACTGTCCTTTCAAAGTACTATACGCGTGTTCGCACTTTTGATCCCATATGACCTTATCAGGACAACCTTTCTTGGTGAGGTCAGTCAGAGGTGCTGTCAGTCCGTTGAAGTTCTGGATGTATTTCTGATAGTATGCACATAGCGATATGAAGGAACGTACGTCTTTCTTCGTTCGGGGTCTTTTTGCTGCCACAATTTTCTCCACGTTCTTCTTAATAGGCCAACTGCATCCGTGAGAAATAGTATGCCCCAGGAAGTCTAACTGTTCAAACCCGATGAGACATTTGCTAGGTCTGGCTGTGAGACCCGTTTCCTGTAGTCTCCTGAGGAGCATAGCAACCGTAGCAATATGTTCTTCATAGGTTTCCGATGCAATTAATATGTCATCCATGAAATTATGGATATGGGGACTTTGCAAAGGCTCTAGAAGCTTCCTCATCATCCTGGTGAACACTCCTGGTGCGTTATGCAAACCGAACGGCATCACATTAAATGTGTAATGTCCTTCGCTAGTGCTGAAAGCTAACAAAGGTTTAATTTCCTCCTTGACTGGTATTTGATAATAACCTTTACTGAGGTCAATCTTGGAGAAGATCTTTGCTTTGCTGAGCTTGGTGAACAACTCAGAAACAGTTTGGAGAGGTTCGGGCTGGAATTCCGTTACAGCGTTTAGCAACCTGTAATCAATGCACAGCCTAACTTCCTTATTGGGCTTCTGCAACAGCACTACACTCGAGCTGTAAGGAGATGTAGACTCACTGATAATTCCTGCCTGACGCAGCTTGTCTATTTCTCCGCGAAGTGCATCCGCTTTAGCGTACGGGATGGGGTAAACTCTGGTTTGAACAGGGGTCTCGTTTGTTAATTTCATATCAAATTCAATGAGATTTGTTCGACCAGGTACATCCGTTAAGACTGCACTGTACTGTTTTAGTAGAGCCCTGGTTTCTGTTTGTTGTTCTGGTGAGAGATTGTATCACAGCTATATGCACGCGCAGCTAGACATGGCTACCTGCCGACAGTGAGACTGCGAGTCTGAATATTCATACGAATTTGACGATTTATTCTCCTCCTTCTGAGGATTCTAGTTAAACACTAACCTCCGTAAGTTTCCTCTCCTATAGAGTTCTAGGACTGACCCTGGTCCATCATAAATGCACATATAAATGGCTATATCATGCCATTGAATTGGAAGGTTAGAAAAACGCAGCTATTCAGCTTGGCGGTCAAGTAACAAAGGGTAGCGTCTCCTAGTTACCGACTGTGACCCAAACAACGCTAGACACGTCATAATCGATCGTGTATGGAGCGTTCAATAATTGAAACATCTATCGCAATATATTAAATGTCTTAACCTTTACAATTGCACGTCTGCTAACCTTTAGCAGACGGCGTTAATATCATATACCGTAACATCGTGCTGATAACGCGAATGTCGTGGGTTCGTTCCCCACACTGGCCACCACTTTTGTTGAAGGACTTTCGTGTGTGGTTACTGGTTGTGTTGCTTGAATTTTGATCGTGCTAATATTCGTACGCGAATGGGGTGAACCTCACCTTTGGTTTGTCGTAATGCCTTTTGTTGAAGGACTTTCGTGTGTGGTTACTGGTTGTGTTGCTTGAATTCTGATCGTGCTAATATTCGTACGCGAATGGGGTGAACCTCACCTTTGGTTTGTCGTAATGCCTGAACTTGGCATCAAGATGTAAACAACTGTTCATCTTATTAACTCAGCAACTTGATATAAAATACATAATTCATAAGGTTGAATGGTGTAACGTGATTCAACGAATAATGCCTCCGGTTCGAGTCCTTCACAATTTAATATGGATTACACACATACATAAACAGTTCAATTCACACATGAGGTACATGCATCAATCAATCAATAGCATAGACTGCTGTTTTACGTGTCAATGTCCGTTTAAGGATACAATGCAGTAATTGTCGTCAGAACATCACAGCTATATGCACGCGCAGATAGAATGGCTACCTGCCGACAGTGAGACTGTGAGTCTAATTACTTCGTATAAAGTAGACGATTATCTTTCTCCTTCTAAGGATTTAGTTAATCACTAACCTCCATAAGTTTCCTCTCATGTAGAGTTCTAGGACTGACCCTGGTCCATCATAAATGCACATATAAATGGCTATATCATGCCATTGAATTGGAAGGTTAACAAAACGCAGCTATTCAGCTTGGCGGTCAAGTAACAAAGGGTAGCGTCTCCTAGTTACCGACTGTGACCCAAACAACGCTAGACACGTCATAATCGATCGTGTATGGAGCGTTCAATAATTGAAACATCTATCGCAATATATTAAATGTCTTAACCTTTACATTTGCACGTCCGCTAACCTTTAGCAGACGGCGTTAATATCATATACCGTAACAATTCCCTGTACACCGGGGAAAAAAAATCGATAGATTTTTTTTCAAGATCTATCCGACTTAACAATTTTTCAAAAAAAAAAATTTAACACAATCGTGACATATGGCCGACGATGTTCTGAGTAGAACCGTGTCGCGGTCATGTCAACTAACTATTTGTCATAGTCATCTAACATTAATCATATTATATATCAATATTATACATATTATTATATCAACTAAATAAAATGTCCAATGTTAATAGTGAATGATAGAATTAAATTAAAGTAAGGTCTGTCGTATTAATATGTCATATAGGAATTAATTTGACTAATTAAAATTAAATTAATTAATTAAACTAAGAGTTAAATTATTAAGATTCTAATGTAACGCGATGTTATGAGAGAAGAAAAGACAAAATAAGTGAGAAGAAATAGAAAGAAATTCGAATATAAGTTTAACTTAATTGGGTGTGTTAAGTGTTAGTGAATAATAACTATCTAATTTAACTAACTAAATAACGTATAGGTACATTAAAAAAAATATTAATCTAATACTTGTGTGAGATTTATTTTCTCTTTTCATAATTTCTTCTTTTTATATTTCGTTCTCTTTTTTTGTTCTTTCATTTCATTTTTTTTTTCTCACATTTCATTTTATTGATAATAATTCAATTAAGAAGTTAAGTTAACTAATTAATTAGTATAGGATATGATGATCCATCCGTAGTCTTGATCCTGATGAATTCTTTTAGGCAAAAATGTTCAAACGTTTACGTTGGAAAGAAATGTCATTTATCCTAGGATCCAAGAATTAAGTGCACATAGGATAATAAGTTCGACTTGTCGTCAGATATTGTTCCATGATTGTTCAACGAATATTCATATATTGTGTATGGACGTTAGACGAAGTTTCAATGTCAATATGTATACCTTGATTGTCTTTAGTTCAATTCTGTGATGCATATAGTGTTTATAAATAGTAAATTGAAGGCAAGGTTAGTTCCCTTATAGTTGATACTTCGTTATATGCAATGTAGTGATGATTGACGTGTTTTAGGAATGTCAATGTTGATCATTCGTCGTCAATAGGATTACGTGACAACGCATCCGCCACAATATTTTCAGTGCCAGGAATATGTTCAATGGAGAATTCAAATGGCTGCAGGATGATTGCATATCTGGCGAGTTTTTGGCTCTTGTGGTTAGATCGACGCAAAGATGCTACAGCACGTTGGTCAGTTTGTATGGTGAATGGAGCACCAAGCAAAAACTTTTCAAGTTTAGTTATTGCCCATATAACTGATAAAAGTTCCTTGTCCACTGTGGAATACTTTGTTTCTGCCGGCTTTAGCTTTCTTGAAATATATAAGGTAGGATGTAGAACGCCATCATGGTTCTGGAGCAGGCATGCACCAATGCCGTAGTTACTAGCATCTGTTCGTAAGAAAAATCTTTTGGAAGCATCGGGAAGTCTTAAAATTGGTTCATGCGAGAACAAATTTATTATTTTGTTGAAAGTTTCATTGCATATACCAGTCCATGTCACCTTCACCGGCATGTCTTTTTTTTAACAATGAAGACAATACAGCCGTGATGGATGACAAGTTTGGTATGAATCTACTGTAATATTGAACAAGTCCTAACAAACTCCTGACCTGTTTCTTCGTCTGAGAAACTGCTATGTTTAGAATTTTGGAGACTGTACTAGGTAACGTTCGGATATATCCCGATCCAATGATATGTCCTAAAAAGGTTATCTCATTACACGCGATCTGCACCTTTGTAGGTTTAGCAGTTAGATGATAATTCCTTAGAGTGTCGAAAACATATCTAAGTCCCGAAACATGTTCCTCAAACGACGAACTGAACAAGCATATGTCGTCAATATATGTAATAACGTCTGGTCTACCTGATAAAATTTGTCGCATCATGCGAATGAAGGTAGCTGGCGCATTAACAAGCCCAAAAGGCATCACATTCCACTGGTATAGACCTTGTGGAGTGGAAAATGCGGTGTAGTACTTAGCCTTTTCGGTCAGTGGTATCTGCCAATAACCTTTAGTTAAGTCTATCTTACTAAATATAGTTGCGTTGGATAGACGTGGCAGTAAGTCGTCGATAAGTGGATGTGGTTCGCTGTCAACTATAGTCTTAGCATTTAATTTTCTATAGTCAACACATAGTCTGATGTTATTGTCCTTCTTCCGGACAATCACTAATGGAGAAGAGAATGGCGAATTACTAGTCTCAATGATTCCCAGAGACAACATCTGTTCAAGTTCCTTAGTAGTTTTAGCAAGGAAATGTAAAGGAACCGAATAGGGATGTACACGAATAGGTGTATCATCATTGAGAGTAATGTCATGACTGATAGCCGATGTGCGACCCGGGATGTCGGTCAATACATCTGGATAAGATTGTAATAGATTAGCAATCTGTAGACGCTGTTGCGGTGTAACCGTTGAAGAGATGGTTACATCCCGCCAAGATTCAGTAGGTTGAACTACTGGTACCGGTAACGGTAACTGTACCTCAGGAAAAAAAAGATTCTTCTTCCTGGATGACAGATAAGTTGGAATAATAACAAGTAGATACTGTGTTGTCATCTAGTTCATGAAAAATTGACTGTAAGTGTTCAGGACGTGTATGAAATTGCTTGAGCATGTTAATATGAAATATCTTTTTGTGTCCCTTGATATCTAAGACGTAATCAACGTCGGAAATTTTATCAATGACTTTGTAAGGACCAGTAAAGAAAAGAAATGATGAATGACTATTATGAGTCATTAATGATATGAGACAAGTGTATTACCATAGCATGTTATCTGCGTGACGCAGCATTAGGTACTAATTGTAACCGTAGACAATGATGGTTAAAGTAAGCACCATTATCATGCTCGATGACCATTCGAGCATCTCTATTGTTACGAAATGTAACTATCGCTTCACCATACCTGTTATTGGTAGGTGACAACAACCGTACAAACATAACGTCTGCCGTGTCATTAAAGAAATTGCTAAGTGCCTGCCATCTGGTACCTTGTGGCAGATTGCGCACTAACACGGTGCGAGAATATGCACCCTTCCCAATGTAAGTGGGATCAGTGTCACTAACGTGATAAATAGTTCTTCTATTTAATCTTTTGGATATGGTAGTCTTATGAGATGATGTCTCAAAATGATTGACATATTTATTTGTCCAAATTTTATTAGTTAAGTTCATAAGAACTTCACCATCATTACCTTTGTCTGGGATATTTTCTCTTTGCCCATTTTCAACACTTTCATTCAGATCACTGTTAATACGATCTTGTCGCCAACATTTATTTTCTGACTTGGCAGTATTCTCTTGAGAAAAGGTATATCTGCCTCGAAATGATTTTCTAATCTTCCTAGGATGGACTGGTAGTTTAGTATACTTTTTATCCTGTAGGAGAGTCTTATCCTTCTCCTTATCGATTTCCAGAATGGTACTGAGACTGAAATTGGAGAAAACTGTGCCACATGTATTTATTTTGTTGGCCCGTAATGTAGCTGTTGCAATGACAGCGTTAGCATTGCAATAAGATTGCACATTCTTTAATTCCCATTCATCAATTTCCTGTGGGGAACAATCCTTACTACCATGGATGCGTCCCAACATCAGATCTGCAATTGGATTCTGAAGCATGCATACCTTAACTTGTCCTGAAAAGAAAGGTGTATTAACATGGACAAGAGCTGTGGGGTAAAACTCAATAGTTCCACCAAATGTCATGCAGCGTACATATTCTCCTGTCGCACAGCTAGGATGTACCAGCGACTGACGTATACCAATCGTCGTGGATCCTGAATCCCTCAGCACTGAGACGACGGATCCATTAACTAATCCCCTGTTAAAAATTAGTAAGCCTGTTCCATCGTTGACTGCAAGACCTACCTGTGGTATAATATGTCCGCAGTTAAGCACTGTTTCTTTCGCCTTCTGAAAAATAAGATTGCATTGTTGGCAACTATTTGCCACATTATAATTAATAGCAAAACATGCAGCAGAAGACTGTGTTGTATTATTGTCAAGTGGGACCTGAGCTATAGGGGTAGTATTATTTGTAACTGCCGCCCCTGTATTATGGTTGTAATGAGATGATCCCCGAGAATGAGATCGATTCCGAGTATAATTGTTAGAATTATCTCGTCGTCCTCTATAGTAACTATTATCTCGATGTCTCGAGCCATGATTATTACCATTCCAGTTATTATTATTATTGGGGGTATGTGATCGATTATAATTAGTGTTATGTTGACTATTGTGGTAGTTTGTTTGAGGTGAATAATTTCTATCTCGTGATCTACCTCTGTTGAACTCATTTTTATTGTTGAAATCATTATTATGTCCCTTCTGAAAGTTAACATTGTGATTTCTTTGGAACCTACTTCTGTCTACACTGTGATGTCTTTGTTTGTTATTATGATTGTAGGCCATATTAGACGCCACAGGTAGAGGTTCTCTTAATGAGGAGTTAGAAATGGTTGCATTCGGATGTGCCGAACAGTAGTTTAAAGAAATTTTTTCTAACTCGTCGATAGTACCTGGTTTACGCTCCTGCAAATATGCAAAAAATGGCTGGCTAACCGAAGATAATACCTTATCCCGTAGTAGTAAATCAACTAATTTGTCGTATGATTTGTTGACTTCTGCCAGTTCAACCCATCTATTAAATGTATTGCGTATGTTCGCAATGAATCCTGCAAAATCTTTTGGAGATTCAGGTAAAATTCCCTTAAATTTCAACCTACAGTGTTCCTCGTCCAGGTGAAACCTTCGTAAAAGCAAGGACTTAATAGCACCGTAGTTATTTGCTATTGATGGGTCAGCATTTTGAGAAGCCGTCAATGGTTCTCCAACCAAGAATTCATTTAACTTGAGTACCCATGACTCTTCAGGCAAATGATTTGTTCTGCAAGTCTGTTCAAAACGTGACAGGAACGATGAAAGGTCGTCCACGTTTAAGTTGAAAGTGGGTAATTTAAAGTTGTAGAAATGTTTAGTTTGGCTGGATGACGATCCATTTTGTGCGTTATTATTCTGGTTTGCATCAGCACTTTGTGCTTGTAATCTTGCTGTCTCCAATTTAATACGCGCCAATTCCATTTCTTGTTGTAAAATAATTTCCTCTCGTTTCAATTTATTCTCTTCTTCCTGTTTGGTAATTGCTCTTTGCTCTTCTCTTTCACGTTGAGCAATCTCTCTCAATCTATTTTCCTTGGCAATTTGCTTCATCTCACGTTCCTCCTCCTCTTTCTTTAATGCAGCCTTTTGTTCCTCTATTTCTGCTTTATGTTTTTCCAGTTCTGCCTCAGCAAACTGACGAAGTTCTTGAGATTTATAACCATATTCTTTACCAATTTTAACGAAATGGTCTATAGTAAGCATTTTGACTTTTATATGGTAAGTAATTATTGATAATTACTGATTAAAATAGTCAATAGCAGCTTCAGAGTAATTATTATACTTACTCAACTTAGGAATATTCAATATAAATAATCACAATAGTACTGAACTCTTATGTCTAAGTTCAACCAATAGACAATATTTTGTAACAATATTGTATCTAAGTACTAACTATATCATAAATAGTTATGATATCTGTTAACTATAATGTAATTACATCACACAATTAATCTCAATATCCAATGATGTTGGGTATGATTCCTAGTAATTATATTGTTCAATGTACTAAGTCACTCTCTTAGTACTAGAAAAGTATATTAAATAATATACAATGGGTCTATTACCTCAAAGGTAGACTATAAGATTATTTTATTTGGTCAATATATATATTATATTATTATGCCCTAGGCATCTCTTATAAATTGCAGTGCTAATTTCTTGGACTATCACTGCATAATTATGCAATGTCCCATATTAACCTTAAATGTCAGAAAAAAATTAATTAAATTAAATTACAAGTGTATTATTGAATATAATGTTATAGTATTAATGTAGTATATAATATATATCATGAGTATAAACAAAACAATGATGCAACTAAAGGGTACAAACAATGTCAAGACGCAAACAAGACATTTTCACAATTAAAAATGAATTTATGAACTAAATAAAACAAGCGGAAGTGTCACACGAAAAACGAAGGGTCAAAGATTGACCCGAGGTCAACTTAATATGCAAAGTACACAAAAAAAAATGACTGCAAAAAATGATGACATCACAGGACTCATAACGGACGACATTTAACAATCATAAAATAAATTGATAGTAAGAGTAGACTGGACGAAATAGTTAACGAACATGATACAAAACTGAATAAAAATGTGAACTTAGTACAAATAAAATACACCAGTTATCTACGGAACGGCACAGCTAACACAAATCGTCAAGCGACAGCAGATTTGGACAGGTAGTCCAATGGCAAACCTCAATGGGGCTTCCAAAAATGCAATCGTTTAAGTTCCCTAAGAAACGACCGAAATCAATTCAGGCATCGTGAGAGCCACAGAATCTAATTTCGGTTCATCCTCCCTACCGCCCACTAATTAACAACACATTAAGACAACAAAAAGTACATTAAACATAGGTAAAAACATGCCGATGTAGGCAGAGGGCATGGACTCAGTTAGCACTGTCACGTTAACGACAATAGTTATTGAGCTAAACTTATCTTTATTTGCTGCTTCACTTGATGCTCGTTGTCGTCGACGGCTAGGCCTGTGCCTTTGACTGTCTGCTCCTGTAGTCCATATCGTGTGTTTGCTTCAATGGCTCATGTTTCCCCTGGTTAGACTTAGAAACGGCTTTGGTTTCTCCGACAGTTCACCTACACGACTTTCGGTGACGTCACGTTGTTAGGCATTATAATGAGTACTGCGTCATCTTCGACTGGATCATGTGATCGAAAATTGATCGTAAATATTTGTGGTTAACATGTGCGTAAGGAACAGAAGTTTGTTTCTTTTTTCTGTCGTTCCCCGCATTCGGCCGCCAGTTTTTGCTGAAGGACTTTCGTGTGTGGTTACTGGTTGTGTTGCTTGAATTTTGATCGTGCTAATATTCGTACGCGAATGGGGTGAACCTCACCTTTGGTTTGTCGTAATGCCTGAACTTGGCATCAAGATGTAAACAACTGTTCATCTTATTAACTCAGCAACTTGATATAAAATACATAATTCATAAGGTTGAATGGTGTAACGTGATTCAACGAATAATGCCTCCGGTTCGAGTCCTTCACAATTTAATATGGATTACACACATACATAAACAGTTCAATTCACACATGAGGTACATGCATCAATCAATCAATAGCATAGACTGCTGTTTTACGTGTCAATGTCCGTTTAAGGATACAATGCAGTAATTGTCGTCAGAACATCACAGCTATATGCACGCGCAGATAGAATGGCTACCTGCCGACAGTGAGACTGTGAGTCTAATTACTTCGTATAAAGTAGACGATTATCTTTCTCCTTCCAAGGATTTAGTTAATCACTAACCTCCATAAGTTTCCTCTCATGTAGAGTTCTAGGACTGACCCTGGTCCATCATAAATGCACATATAAATGGCTATATCATGCCATTGAATTGGAAGGTTAACAAAACGCAGCTATTCAGCTTGGCGGTCAAGTAACAAAGGGTAGCGTCTCCTAGTTACCGACTGTGACCCAAACAACGCTAGACACGTCATAATCGATCGTGTATGGAGCGTTCAATAATTGAAACATCTATCGCAATATATTAAATGTCTTAACCTTTACATTTGCACGTCCGCTAACCTTTAGCAGACGGCGTTAATATCATATACCGTAACACAGGGGTCTCGTTTGTTAATTTCATATCAAATTCAATGAGATTTGTTCGACCAGGTACATCCGTTAAGACTGCACTGTACTGTTTTAGTAGAGCCCTGGTTTCTGTTTGTTGTTCTGGTGAGAGATTGTCGCCGAACTTGACATCTTTAAAGGATTCTGTGGGTTGCAGTGGATACTCCATGCAACCATCATCATCTTCCTCGTCTTCCGTTGCTATGGCGACAGCCAGGAGATGCTCGGAGGATGGCACTGGTCTTTCCAGATATTTCTTGACCAGATTTATATGGAAGACCTTCTCCTTTCCTTTGATGGAGATCTTGTAATTGGTACGTGAGATCTTTTTAAGGACGGTAAACGGCCCTTGCCATCCGATGCGAAGTTTATTGCTTCCGGTTGGGAGTAGCAACAAAACTTTCTCCCCTGGTTGGAGCTCTCTCTCTTTTGCAGCTTTGTTGTATCTTTTAGCGTGTTTAGCGCGGGCTTTCGTAAGGTTGGTTGTAGCTAGATCCCATCCTAGCTTTAGCCTTTCCTTGAGCTCAGTTACATACTTGCTTGCAGAGACGACTGTCTCGTCAGCCTTTTGGTCTGTCAGGGACCAAAGTAAGGCTTCTAATGGCCCCTTTATAGGTCTGCCAAATAAAAGTGTAGCAGGCGGGAATCCCGTAGACGCTTGGGGAACCTCTCGGTAGGCGAATAAGGCAGCCGATATATATAGGTCCCAGTCTTCCGGTTTCTCCTGATCCAGCTTACGTAACATGGTGGTGAGGCTGCCATTAAAACGTTCCACGAGCCCATTTCCGGCCGGATGGTAGGGACTTGTGTGGATATGTTTGGCCCTCAAGATCTTAAAGATCTCCTCCATTAACAGGCTACGGAATTTGGATCCATTGTCCGTCAAAACTTGTTGAGGGAATCCCAACCGTGTAAAAATTTGCACGAGGGCTTCTGCAACATGCTTGGAATCTATGCATGTTAGCGGTACAGCTTCGGCCTACATAGTGCAAGTGTCAACTAAGGTCAGGATGAACCTGTTCCTTCTTTTGGTCTTTTCCAGAGGACCAATAATGTCGACAGCAACCCGTTCAAATGGAGTCCCTACTATTGGCATTTGCCCCATAGGTACTGGGGGTGTCAAGTGCTTGGGTGCTACCCGTTGGCACTGGGCGCAGGATTTCACGTACCTGACAATGTCAGAGTTCATTCCTGGCCACCAATAGTGGGTTTTTATTCGCTGAATAGTGGCGTTTTGTCCCATATGTCCGCTAAAGGGAAGAGAGTGCCCCATCTCTAAGATCTGGCTTCGGTACTGCGTCGGAACTAGGAGCTGGTTATTCCCCGTGTCCGGGTTTCCCGTTCTACGATACAATACGCCATCCTTAGAAAAGATGTCTCCGTTGTGTCTGGGGTCCTTAGCCATGGGCAGTTTTTTAAAGCAGAGCTTCAGAGTAGGGTCCTTTTGTTGCGCCTCCTTCAGTTCGTTCGGCAACAAATTTGGCGCAGGCTCCCTCTCCTTCTTGGCTTGCCCTCTTGTGGTTACCGCTGCCACAATCGGCTCCTTTGGTCTCCCAATAAACACATATCTACATCCCAGGATAACTGGGTAGATAGGATCATCCATAATGGCCGCTTTTATAACTCCTCTGACAAAATCAGAGTGTATTTCTACCAGTGCGATAGGCAGCGTCCTGGGCGCATCACTCTTAAACACTCCACTAAGTTTGACGGTTTCCTCTGTCTCCTGACCTGGTTTGACTAGGTGTCTAGCAACAATACAACTAAAACTTAATCCAGTGTCAAAGAGACAAGTGGTTGAGGTACCATTCAAAAATACAGTTCCTCGAGTTGAGGGTCGGTCCCCTCAGGTTGAGAATCACTGACATTGACTCTACCTTTCGAGGCTGTATGCAAACATCCAACGCGGTTTGGACCGGTTTGTTTGCCTTGATCAGACGTTCCTGGTGTAGGGGTCTTTCCTTTTCCTTGACCTTGGTGGCCGCGCTGCCACGTAGGCTTGGTGGGTTGATCAGAATTGTTGTTGGGGGGGTATCGGGTTTTGTAGAATTTCGATTTTTCCTGGGGAGGTCTCTGGGTATTCTTTTCTCGTTGGTTATGATTCTGAGAGGAATTAGAGGAATAGGATGACTGCTCTAGATTTTGTTTACGAGATGGCTCATCTGTGGGTTTACGTTTAGTGCTGGGAAGTTCGGCCATTGCATTGGTATAGCGTTCGGCCTTATTGAGTATGTCCTCAAGCCTGACTGCGCCCTGTTCAGCCAAAAATCTACGGGTTTCGTTTGACAAAGTTGCCTTTATCTGTTCCACAAGAACAAGTTCAAGTAGTCCCTCATATGTAAGAGGTAGGTCAGATAATTCAATGCACTTTGTCAAATAGCCCGTGAGACGTGAAGAGAATTGGGGGAATGTTTCCGTGCTCTCTTTTCGGCTGTTTCTGAACATTTGCAGAAATTTTCGGGCGGTCATTTCGAACCGCTCTAGCAAGGCCTTCTTAAGCATGTCGTAATCATGTTGGTTCGGTCCCAGCTTTGTGTATACGTCATAAGCATTCGCTTTTAGTGACGTCGAGAGTTTAAGTGCCCAGCGGGAACTCTCTAACCCATACAGATTTGCGAGCCTTTCGAATTTTTGTAGGTAGCTGTCAATTTTTTCGTTAGGGCTAGGAAAAGACTCTAAAGCAAAAGACATCGCAGTTAATTGGGCAGACTGAGTGCTGGAGAGATCCATTGTTTGAGAATGGGGCGAAGACGGCTCTCCATTATTTGAAGTAGAGGCACTCCGACTCTCTAAAGCCTTGAGCGCTAATTCATGCTGTCTTTCCTTGTCTCTCTCTCTTTCCCTGCGGGCGTCCATCTCTGCCTCAATTTTCTTCTGCTCCAATTGACGATCGTCCGCCTCTTTCTTCCTAGCTTCTGCCCTCTCTTCCTCCGCGTCATACCTTTGCAGTTCCTGGGTGATAAACAGATTCGCGGCTTCTGTGTCTAATCCTGAGTCTTTCGCTTCCTGTCTCAAAAGGGATCTTATCCTAATTCTCTCAGCCATTGTCAAAGAACTGGATGCTTCTAAGACTAGAGAATAGTAAGATGGAACAAGAAGGGGAAAAACTCAAAGCCGCTACGAGAAAAACCAAAGTAAAAAATTTACTGAATGACCTCGTGTGTTAACTTATCGCCGCTATTATTGTCACTTAAGACTCGTAACGCAAGCAACTATGCCAATTAAATGGTAAGTTACACTAGAAAAGAATCTACTCTTACTAACAGTAGAGAAAAATTTATATTAAACAATTTAAAAGGAAAAAAAAAAATTTCCCAGAAAATGTTAATTCTCTAACAACAAACTCCGTCCCTGAAGACAATTTTTGAGATGAGACGTAGTTAACTTAATTTTAAAAAATCAGAACAATCCGTCTTTAGCTTAGCTCAACTCAAACGCTTCATAACCTTTAGTGATTGTAAAACAATCACGCAGTCCCAGCAATTATATAACCAAAAATTTTCAATTCCCTCTGCCAGAGAATACAAATGTGACAATCTTTTATTATCACTAACTGCCTGTTCCTGTGGAAAAACAAACCTGTCTTAATTATTGTGTGGTTGGCCCAAAATACTGAACGGCTTGGTCTAGGGGAAGTAATACTTTTAAAGATTATACCCTACTTCACAAAGACAATCAACCACACTCTATTTTAACTAAGTTCAGAATCCCGGACGAGCCCCCATATATTGTCGTAATTTTTATCTGAGAGGGTGCTGATGAATATTGGTCCCTTTAGAGTGTAAAGTGATATTGAAGGCTCTGTGAGAATAAGGATTTAGGTGAATGAGGTAGTAGATTCACAAGCGCTGGGAAGGAGCAAGGACAGTCTCTTATTACGACAATATCTGTTTTCTCACAGACTACTCCTATCTCTCTTCTGCACAAACAATTGTTTGTCAGTTCCAGTCGCTCAGGCGCGCTCACCGATTTGGTGATTCTGTCGCTCAACGTACATGAATACAAACTACACAGATGGAAATGTTTGGAGTTTTAGGCCAACCGACAACCAACACAAATAAATATTCATACCTTTATTATCATAAAGGACTCACACATAATTGTACATTTACAGTCAAAAATCAAAGGTTACAAAATACCAATATAACTAGGGAAGAGGGGTTTTTGAGGAGAAATATCCCATCCACCGTTTCCCGTTTATATCTACTAACAGACAAAACCCGGTCCCAAAGACAAGAAAAGGGGGGGGGGGTGATCAGAGATAGGCAATTTAACCCACTGGTAAAGTTATTACTCTGAGGCAAGGGGTTACAGAAAAAAGGGGGGGTGTAGAGGAAAGCTAGGGTTCTCAATTGTCTCCCTTTAAATCAACAAATTTTACGGGAGGGGGGAATGAACACAGTTACCCAATCCCACTAGGAGAGATCCCGTACAAGGAATATAATGCACCTTAGTATAAGGTCGAACTAATTAAAAGGGTAAAGAAAAGATAAATCTCCTTTCATTCAAAAACACACTAGGGCTGGCCATCCCAACAAACACACACGCAGACTTACCGAAAGGTGAATTCTGGCACTTCATAGGAAATACATCAAAAAAACAGCACTAAACCTTGACTTAGGTAAAAGTAATTTCTTCCGTGTACAGCCCCAGATTTTGCGGGTTGTTTAAGTTAACAAAGTGTCCCGAAATCGCTGGACGTTGAAGTTTAACGGTACTGTTTATTTATTAGATAAAGTTCCTAAAGAAAGGCACAGGCACTTGGCTAAGCGTGAGGTATGGTGTGGTTCCTAAAATTGGCACAGCTGGCGGAGATAACTTCCTTTTTCCGTAATGTCACAAGTTAAGAAAAACACTGAGGTAAGTTCTTCTTCGGGGGGGGGGGGGGGGGGGGGGGGGGGGGGGGGGGGGTTAAAATCCACTGAATATGCGTGACAGACAGTGTTCAGGTATCGATGCTTTTTCTTCACAAATAGGGGCAGTGAATAAAATATGTTCTGCTTCCAGTTGTCGTTAAGGGCTCTATATGAACTAGTATTTTTAAAGTGTTTCTTGAATGGCTTTTTTCTCAGTTACGTTCAGAGGAGCGGGGCCCATTACAGGTCGCCACAAGTTTAGCTTTAAAAAAGTTCATATGTTACTGGAGTTATCAAATTGAGTTTGGCAGAACTCTGTATATAGTTAATAATTGCTGGGATGCAGGTTGAATGATCGTTCTGAATGAAAGATAATCAAAACAAGAAATGCATTACAAATCATATTATAATCTGACGCGATAAATTATAGTTAGCCTATTTACTTATTAGCGTCGTCAATTAACAAATCAGGAAAACTTCCCGTGAGTTAAAAATAATTAAAAGCACATCTATCTATACAGAACTAAACTGTATTAAAGTTATAATTCTCTTTAACGTCTGCAAAATAAATTTACGCGTCAATTGTATTAGGAAATACTTTTAGCTGTAACATTAGTTTGCACTAGAACTTTGAAAATGGGTTTATTTAATAAGGTTAAATTTACACCACAATCCATTGAAATCAATTGAAATAACTCGACCACTGATCACTCGAAGCTAATGTATAAATTACCGTCTGCACAGAAAGAATACACTCCAATAGTCACGAAGGTAGATGAAATCCAGCAGGAATCCGACTATGCTAGTGCAACTAGGATTCTGTCAGAGCGAACGATAAAATGCAGTTTATCGGAGTTCTCTATTTATACTTCTCGAATGTAACTTGAATGGGGCGTGTTAAATTTTCGCACCTTTCTTGATCTTCAGCAAAATTCGGGGTACCTCGCCGATGTGTTAATCGTGGCGATTCCTACATTTTCCCCGGTCTACCGATTTTCTTCCGTCTCAGGCTGCTCGCATAAGAGTGCGAAAATTTCCCGAGAAGCTAACTCTGTGAGCTGCAAGTCCCTGATTCTTTAGATCGCGGCCGCTCCACGTTGAATTCTGAAGATCAGCCTGCTCTTTGATGGTACCGCTGCATGCCGGTAAAAGTTACAACAGATGATCAGGGGTTCTAAAGTTATGAGAGGCCAATATTCTGTTATCATCCATCGAGTCAGGGAAATTCATTTGTCATACTTAGACGTACGTCACATCATGGTTGTAAAATGAAGCTGTTGGCTGTCGACATACAGCTGGTATCAAACAGGTAAAAAAAAAGTGAACAATCCATAAATCTTTTACTCAAAGCATTATTACCACACACACACACACACACAAAATAAGTAAATAAATATTAGTAGGAATGTTATCTTAAACCTGTTGACAGACGCCAAAAAAATGTATATGTGTGTACGAGGTGTGAACCAGATCTTTAGCTGAGTGCAGAACCCGAATTAAAGTCTTCGTGAAAGATGTCAGTGCAAGTGCAGGTAAAAGGAGTCTCATAGCACTGATGCTGCTGCTGTAGCCGTGTGTCGTTAAGATCTAGCTTCTATATAGTGGTGTCTATGTTGTGTGATACTGTTGAACAGCTATGATTCATCACGCTGTAAGAAAGCTTGACATAGCAAATACAACGCTATAATAGAGTCAAACCTTACTGGAGTTCAGAAGCGGCTACCGGCCAACGGTATTCAGAACTTCATCTGAGTTATTAGTATTATGTTTTACTACCTGGTAGATCTATTTTAGTGTTCTCTCACACCTATAAGAATATGTGTTATTACTCTCCAATCCACGACCTCCATTGTCATTTACTTTACAATTGTCAATTGCATATAGGACTGTCCAGTAACTAGTAAATACTGAATGATAGCTACGATGATTTCTCTGCGTGTATAGAGTTTGACAATATCAGTTTGGCTAATTGCTCATGCCTAGTTTTACCATTTCGCTCCGCAATAGCAATTAGCTGGTTCACGAGTCTGGATTAGGCGACTTATAGATAGCCTAAACTTTTTGGTGATGTAATGATCCTCTGAGTCAGACTTACAGCTTTCTGAATTATCGCGACTCCGAGCCACTACTCTGATACGACGGTGACTACTAATAATATAGTAGTCAAGAGATTTGTTAAAAACGATCGTCATGGTACCTTCTGAGTATTGACAGTTAGATAGACACTGAGCTGTAGTACTTGTATGACCTCTATCTGATACGCATATGCACTTCTACCACAAGTACTCCATGGACACTGTGAGATAGTACAGACATAGTCCTTATGAGATATAAGCACTAGGTGACTGTCAATGTCTTATCTAGCAGTATTCTTAGCATTGCTCGGTACTATAGAATGTCGTAGCCTCTCCAGATTCTGTTCTGTCTATGCTGTAGGAGGAAACACGATAGATGGCATCGAGAGCCATAATGGCGCGTCAGATCATCTGCATCAACTCGGTCACTCTGTGTCACATGTAAGTCTCTCTAAGAATTAATTTTTAAACGGCTCTCGAACCAACTGTGCGTCTCGCGATAGTGGAGTCTCATAGAACAGCCATGTAGAAAAAAACATCGTTGAATTGACTCTCTCTCATGTTCACCGGGTCTTCTGATGTCTCTATATATATCCTCATCATTGTGTGTTGGCATGTCCTGACTTAGCCCAGCTCAGTAGATGCTTGAAAAGACAGTACATCCAACTTCACTGTCTAGCTAGGTTCCTGCTCAGGCTAAGAGCATGATCAATGATATGATGAGCAGGTATGTCTATATTCGTCTCCGACTCTGCAAATCGTCGTTGTGCGCGGTTCTTGAGCATTTAGTTTGCGCTGTATGCCATGTGTCGAGAGTCGGACTTAACATGGATGCAAACACTTCGATATATCAGCTTCGTACATAAATTGGCTTGTACGACATGCTTATTGGGGTCAGTGTGAGTGAAAGATTACTCCTGTGTCATCTGCAGTTTAGATATCTCGCCAGTGGTTGAAATTCACGTGTTGTCTGTTCTAATAGCCTACAGTCTTAGTTGCCTATGTCTGTACACTCGCCATTACACCACTAGTGTGTTTAGGTCTCTAGGAGCTATGATGTCATTGAGTGAAACTAGCTGTCTATAGCAGTAGCTTTGATCGATATTAACTTTAACAGTATTTGTCCTTTGTTGTCCGCAAGTCCTTACGGAATCATAAGCAACTCATATAATACAACTCTCTAATGTACTTTGATGGTTTCCCCGCACTTAGTAGATTACTTGGCTGCGATTTCCTGAATTGTTCCTTCTCGCTTATAGATATCACTCTATATCTGTCAGTGTCTAGCCGTCACATAAAGTATGCCGTTTACGTTCTCATTGAATATACGATGTCGAAGTGATGGCAACTCCCCCCCCCCCCCCCCCCCCCCCCCCCCCGAAACAAGAGTACTGCTCTATATTCATCGATTTATGAATCATTGTCAAATAGCGCCCCTAAGTCTGAGAATCCTAGCATCATATAATATAGTTTCTCATAAGTAGTCTTCCGTACATAATATTTGCGCTGATCTGTTGTTGTGTACATGCTTCTGTCTCAAAGGAGATAACTTAAGTTATCTCGCTGCAGTGTGTTAAATACCATGTGTAGTCCTTTTTTCGTATACGCCTAGCTGTGGGTCTTCCGCGCTCACTGGTCGCATTTGTTATCACTGTCGTTGGATAGTGTGTGTAATCTCGAGCTAGTGTTCTTTGTAGCATTTAATCCGATCCGCCAAAGTGATGTCCGCACTCGAGTATATGATTGTTCATTGTTCAGTAAGGCCGGTACAAGACGACCAGAGTGCGAAGTAGAAGGTGCAAGACTCGATCTGTGTAGGGATGTGGTATGATAAGTCCAGCCTAGAGTCTATGCGTGTTAAATCGTATGGTCCGTTTCATAGCTGTTGTCAGCGTCTCTCATGTACACGGTTTCTTTACTATTTTAGTCCATCTGTCTTCGTTTTTTCGGTTAACGTAGGTGTATAAATTGACATGATATGGAATATTTTAAATCTAGGTCAGAGGATTGCGGTTATCTGTCAGCGTTTTTTCTCAGAAAAGGGAGGTTACACTTTTTATTGTGTTGGAGTGAAAACGCGTGGTATGTGTGGCCCGTAAGCTTTATACTATCTTTTACAGTGAAGAACGTTACATTTGATATGTACGCAGGAGAATACATAGCAGTTGGTGACGGCATGAGATGTCTGAGTGTCAGTCTATGTGTGTGACAGGCTTGCGTACATGTAGATGCGTTTACCATGTGAACTATGCTTAGTGCTCTGCGTATATTCTACTTGTGTCTAATTGTATGATGGGTAATAGTGACATGTTACTCCGTTACCTGATAAGTACTGACCTACTAGTGTGGACTTAAGTTAACGAATAGTTCTGCACAGACAGTCACACGGTTTCGGTACTCTATACGTGGGAAGTGTACTTCCCCTAGATATCGACAGATAGAAGTCCGATGAAGATCACACCACTATCTCATCCCTAAAACACGGTGGCCCATAACTTTCCCTACAGATGGTGAACTTAGTTGAATACTTCTTTCTTGTCGGCGGTTGTTGTGTGATGTCATTCCATTGACTGCCTCTTGGATTCTGGTTCAAAAAAATGAACCCAAGTCTCATCACCTGTCACAATATTCGATAAAAAAACTCTTCTCCTTCAGTTTCGTAACGGTGCAGGAGGTTGATGGCTCATGGTTTTCCCTTGCTTTTCTTTATGTCTGTCTGTCAACATTCTGGGTACCCACCGTGCACAAACTTTTGAATAACCCAGGTCTTTAATGATGTTCTGGACACTGCCTTTACTAATGGACAACATGGAAGAAAGTTCATCGTGTTACCCGACGGTCACCACGAATGATGCCATCAACTCGACGAATGTTGTGTGGAGTCTGCGGTAGACGGACGGCCAGTCCGCTTTGCTTCACCCATTGAGGATTGACCTACTTCAGCTTCGTCACAACGATGTACCCAACGTCGAACAGTGCTAACATCCACTGTTGAATCTCCATAAACATTCTTCAAACGTTCGTGGATGCGAATTGGGGTCTCGCCTTCAGCATTGAGGAATTCTATGACATAACGTTGTTTTAACCGAACGTCTTTGGCAGCCATTTTTAAACTGTTACAGTGGTGCCACCTGTTACTGAAACAGGTTGGTAATGCTATACAGTGCAGAAGAGTGTTTGAGGAATCCTGCTAAATTTACAAATTGCACACCGATGCAGTATTTACCTACATAAAAAATAGGAGGCATTACTTTTTGACCTTCCCTCGTATGTGTAGACAATCCAGTCTGGCAATGTCAAAGCATCGTTTTCTACGTTTGAGATGTCATTTCTAGCACCGGTAATGAATGATTTAGGAGACGTCAGTTAATCTTCAGCTAGCAATATAGTACCATCTTTCGAATGTAAAGATTTGCTAATTGAATTGATTCTTTGCAGCAGACCAATCTATATTACAGTTAAGATACAATTTCCGCAACTCTCACATTTACTAGTTAAAATTTTGCCTTAATTCTTGCTACGGGTTGTCTCTTCTTCATTTTCAGAAATTTCAACACAGGTACTTCTTATTTTATCATAACCTTCTTTCGACGCTAAGATTACACCTGCTCCTACTGACCACCAGGTATCCTTAATTTGTTTTACTGCTTTTATTTTCTGCCCTCAAGCAAAGAACTTAGTCCTTGCCAACGAGGTGGTGGTACTGAGGCGGAAAAGGGTAATTTTTATGTACAAATAACTTAAAAGGAAACAGTTACGGAAAACTATGTTTTTCTTTTTATTGCAGAAAAATGATTTCTTTTGAACAAACATGAAGGGCACACAAACATTGTTATGGTAGGCGTAACCAGCAAGACTAAAGATTGATAATATCGTAATAACATATTGATAATATCGTAATAACATCCTCACTCTTGAGTTTCCTTGTGCTGCCTATAGAGCCTCCACTGCAGTTGGTCCTCTATCATGACGGTAACATCAAAACACCAACCACTCTTGCGTTGAGGGTTTCTGAAACAATTTATTATGCACGAGGTTGCCAGCGTTGCGCACAAAATTATACTAGTCGCCACTTACGACATGCTTGAGCAGGCTATAGTCCTATTATGTTTTTTGTTGCATTCCTGAGAGGAAAGCCAGATCCAAACCTCAGAAATGAGATATCTGAGGAAGGTGGTTGAAGTAACAAGAAGAGACATGGTCCGCAACCAGACGATACGTCAAGGCCTTAAATCCCACCCCCTGCAGACCCAAGTAGAACAGTACCAACTAAGATGGTTTGGCCATGTCTGCAGAATGGGAGAAGACCGGCTACCACGACAAGCATGGGAAACAAAGAGCCAAGGATCCAGACCCCCGGGACGACCCAGAGTCCGCTGGGAGGACAACATTAGACAATCTTTGAAGGACCGAGGACTAGAATGGAACCAGGCCAGGAGGAAGACAGCCGATAGGATGGTCTGGCGCTCTCTCTTCCAAACCTCTACACCTCACGGTAGAAGGGGAACGACTAAGTAAGTAAGCATTCCTGAGACCCCCCCCCTCTCCCGCCCCCCCACACCAACCACATGGGCCCATCTGAATAATGTAGTGTTAGATTAAACGTTTTTTTTTATCTCACCTGTTCGGGGCACTTTGAGAGCAAGGCACAGTTCGAGAGTTCACTGTAAATTCCCGTCAATCCGCCTCTGGCCTCACTCTTTCCATTAAAAATTAAAAAAAAAACTCGGACAAGGGTAAGAAAATGAGAATTCAATAATTAAAGAAGGCGCTTCAGTAGACACGGCTAATGAGAAAATGTATTGGTAAAGAGAAAGAACGAGAGCAAGTGAACCAGGCATTGAAGGTGTGAGATAGAGAGAAAGAGAGAGAGAGAGAGAGAGAGAGAGAGAGAGAGAGAGAGAGAGAGAGAGAGAAGGAGAGAGAGCGAGAGAACGAACGAACTTTATTTTCAAAGGGTTAAAAATTGGGCAGAGAGAGAGAGAAAGAGAGAGAGATACAGAGAGACAGAGAGAGAGAACGAAAAAAGAACTTCATTTTCAAAGTATTAAGAATTGGGCAGAGATAGAGAACGAGAGAAAGAGAGAGACAGACAGACAGACAGACAGACAGGCAGAAAATGCGAACAAACGAATGAGCAAAAGTGAACCCACAGTCTATATATATTCAGAATGCAGAAAATAGATGTGTTGTCAGCTGTTCACGTCTGCGTCCAGAATACCAGAAGATTTGTATCTACAGCGTGTGACTGACACACGTCATAATTACTCTTTTAAGGTCTGTAAGAAACATTTTCTTTTAAATAAGTATATTAAGACATTAATAATGACTATTGCGTTAGGTTTACATCCTGTGTTACTAGTGTATTGTCCATTTGTAAAATTAACTTCAATACGATTTTTTTCATTTTTTAAACCTTTTGTTGTAACTTACTAATATCAGTTTCATAGCACATGACTGGCACACATTATAATGACTCTTTTAAAAGCTGTAGGCAATGTTTTTTTGTTTTTTTTTAACTGTATATCAAGACACGTACAGCGAATAGTGCGTTAGGTTTACATCCTGTGATTCTTGGTCATCCATTTGTGAATCCGACGTCAATATCCACTATATTCTGTTTCCATCACGCAAACAGACAGCTTTGCGAGAAGAGAAGATTTTTTTATGACTTGACCAGCAACGAACGAGGGCACTTAGTAACCGGCGAAAAATTAACCCTACTCCGACGTTGGAACCGATTCCTTTATCTGACCATATTTCATATACTGAAACAACGACTTTCTATTTGTATTAAATTATGGAAAATATTGCATTCAATACTATGCAGTGAGTGTGTGCTTGTTTGGAATGTCTTTAAATGACACTGTAGCATAAATACTAAGGAAAGACAGTAACAAATAAGATCATTCATTCTATTACATCCCCTTGCAATATTTAATTATTTTATTTTTTTTATTAACCCAATTTTGCCTATGATTACCCATCTGGACACTCAATTCGCCTATAACTCAGTTATGTACACAAAATCTTCTTCTTCTTCTTCGATCCTTAACCACCGACCGTCAAAGCAGTCAGTGGCCATCATGCCTAGTGGCGTCTTGTAGGGCAACAACAAACTGATTCCACTTTGCACGGTCGGTGGCCATCCTTCGTACAGTGCCCCAACTCTGGTTCATTCTTTGCATCTCAGCCTCCACAGTCCTCCGCCAAGTTGTTTTTGGTCGGCCTCTCTTTCGCTTTCCTTCAGGGGTCCAAAGCATAGCTGTTCTTGTGATGGCATCGGGGTCTCTTCTGAGGACATGACCAACCCAGCTCCAGCGTCTGCCAGCTATGATGGTATGCATGTCCTCTTGCTTGCTACGAGTAAGCAGATCTTGGTTGGTGATGGTATTCGGCCAAAAGATTCGGTGAATTTTTCTAATGCATGTTGTGTGAAAAGAGGACAATTTTGACATTTCCTTCTCTGTGACTCTCCAGCATTCCGCACCATAGAGAAGCACAGAAAGCACGCAACTCTGGTATAATCTTAATTTTGTGCTTGTGCTGTATTGGGAGGACTTCCAGATGTTATTTAGGCTAAAGAAGGCTGTTCTTGCCTTATTCATTCTGATGTTGATGTCTTTGCCTGCCCCACCGTCTGATGTTACTATGCTTCCTAGATATGTGAAGGTATCTGTCTGTACCAGTTGCTGATTCCTTACTGATATGGGCTCAGGGATGCTCACATTGAGCGTCATGACCTCAGACTTCTTTAAATTGATGTTCAAGCCCACCTATGTACACAAAATAGGGGGTATAAAATATAGTTCACTCACATTTAAATTCGCGTAAATGGAACTCGTTTAAATTATGCGTTGAGTTTAGTCATTTTTATTTTTAAGAAATAAGAAGATAGGAGAATAGCATCAGGTGATCTTTCGCTATTTAAAAAAAAAAAAAAAATCAGATGATTTTCCCAACATCGTTGTGATAGCCACTAGTGCGATTCCGCTTTCAAAACAGTGATCAAAAGAAATAGATTATTCCTTAATCTCTTCTAAAAGTCAGTAGATCAGGTACCCAGGTTTAGTAATACACTTTACCATCAGTTGTCTTACTTACTTACTTAGTCGTTCCCCTTCTACCGTGAGGTGTAGAGGTACCATCAGTTGTCACCAAGAACTAACGCTCAGTGATGGTGGATCAAAAACAAGGAGACACGATCATCAGATTTGTTCGTTTACTATTTCTTCACGTTAAAAGTTTTCAATCCATCTTTTTAATACGTTAAAGAAGATGACAAAGTGGGCAGATTATCTCCCCTGAACCAAATTGTTTATAAGGCTTAAAAGGGGGGAGGGGGGTGGATTTAAGAAAACATGATAATAAAAGAATGCAATTCCAGTATATGAGGTCAACATTTGATGCTTGAGAATAAAAACAGAACCTGTTGCAAAACACGAAACTTTAAAAGAAAATAGTTGAATATCACTGTTGCGAATCCACAGTAGGCCTATCTAGAACGCATCAATTTAAATTAAGGTCTGCATTTTTTTGTTAAAATGTCAAAACTGAGAGTAAACCGCCTTTTATCTCTTTATCAGCCGCCGCTGAAGGAGCACTTGGCTGGGATGTGGGAGTATAAATGTGCTAGATAACATCTTTAGTGGCGGTAAAACTATATACCTGCAATACCCCTTACCTTAATGCTGCCGAACTTGTTGATTCCGTCAAGATTCCGCTAAGCCAGGAATGAGGATAAACCAAGGGTGGGCGGATAATGAGTTAAATAGCAGGGGTGGCGTGTCTGTTGAGCTGAATTATTACCCTTTGTAACAAGTAGAGCAGGTAATGTGCCCAACAGATCTTGTGTTTTACCTGCGTCCTTTTTTTTCTGTTTCTTGGTTTTTTTTTTTTTTTAATTAAAGAGACAGGGGAGGGGATGTAGAGGACAATGAAAAGATTTCAGGATTGGGGGGGGGGGGGGGGGGTCGAGAATTGGGTTCTTCGTGGGGGTTGCGACTCACGAGAATTTTTTTTCGCTTGTGGATAAGTGGTGGTTAATTGTACTTGGTGATGCAAACGTACGATTGTTGTAAAAAAAAAAAGCAATATATAATATTCGTGCGCGCGCACGGTAATCGCCCGCGACTTGGCACAAAGTGAGGATGCCAAATTAATTAATCATCCGTTTTGAGGCATGGAGTTAGTGATATGGGCGTGTGTTTGGTGTGTGTGTGTGCTGCCTCCGTATGGGAGAGGGGGTTTGGGCTCTGCGGAGTCTGCGAGAAAGTGCGTGTGGACATCGTGTCCTGGTAGCCGTCTGCCTAGATCGTGCCGGTCCACTATATATCTGCATGTGTGTGTTCGGTGTGTGTTAGGGTGTGTGTGGGTCGTGTGGGGTGGAGTGTGTGTGGTGCATTGGAGGGTGTGTTAGTGTGTTGGTGTGTCTTTTCGGGAGGGTTGTGTGGTGTTGTGTGTAGTGTGGGGAGTAGTGGGCATGTGTGTGTTGGTGATGTGGTTGTGGTGGGGAGTTAGAGTGTGGAAGGAGTATTCCGGTTGGGGTGTGTGTGTTGTTCTTAGGGGCCGTTGTTTGGTGGTTGGTGTTGGTGGGGTGTTGCTTGTGTGTGTGTTGTTTGTGATTGTGAGTGGAGAGATATCTTGATAAAGGTTTTCGGGTAATAAACACTCACATTCGTTGGCGTGGCTTTAAGTGTTGACGCTCAGTCTTTACCGTAGTAAACGTCAAAACAAAAAATTAATTTTTGTCTAAAACAGAGGCAATATTTGAATTCGAGGGAAACGCAATTTACATTTTCCTGAGGGAAAACAGTTTACAATTACGTTCGGAGAAAATAAGTTGACATCTGCGATAGTGGAAAAACTTACTTTTACATTCAGTGAAATATTTTCGGGGCACGTCGCAAATTACGTAACGCAAAAAGGCGGGTTGTACGGGACGCATGAAAAGGGAAAGGGGGGTGGGGGGGGGGGGCTCAAAATATAAAAAAATTGCTTTAAGTATTTTGTGAACGGCCCCTTACATGCACATTGAAGACAACAGTTAACTGTAATTTTCATAGTGTAAATAACTATGAAAATAATGTTACTGCCATTAATGTTAGATTCATGTTTTAAACAAGTTAACTACTATGTGTAATTGTAATAATTCTTGGAAACGCCTTCCTTTTTGTCACTTACTCGTTACCTGTATCTAAAGAAACTAAGAAATTCAAAAGTGCCTGTCTACAAATATTAGTTTGGTGTCATCCCCATTCTTCGATTATCGTATTTCAATCTAGGTCTGCTCACCTCAACTTAAATGAAGCTTCCTATCATTTTACAATGCCCTTTTCAATGTCATCTCATGGACGATTCAGCAGAATTATAAGACAGTTGGTGAAAGAGCTTGTCATCCGACAAGGCCCTTCTGCAGTGGCAGAAAGGAGGGCGGCTTCTACATATAGAGAATAGCTGTGAATGCAGTCGAGACCAGAACAGCTGCTTTTAACTGATGGGGATGAGGGGCAGCTGTGGAGGCAACTATCTCTATAAAGTCCTCTAAAGTATTAAGATGTGACAGCCGGCACGACGCCGAAGGCTTACCTTCGCCCTTTCCCACTGCCTTTTTGGTTATACATTTTAGTCAAAAGCTGGGTGAACCACTAAATGTACACACACCGACGGAATGTTAGGGGAAACCACCGTCATACATGTCTGGGCCTAGTTGTAGTACCTTTTTGAATATAATTCAATAATTCAAAACAACAGCTGTTATAACAAGCTAGCTATTCCGTATGTGAAAATGAGAGCCCATAGAAGAACAGCTTTCTTTCTGTGGGGACCCCGGTATTTGCCCCACGTGTGATGCTGTAATACCCGACCGTCAAAAGAACTGTGTTATTACTGATGTAAGTTGTGAATTAGATAATTAAGATTGTAACTTAGTCACAGGAGCTTGGAATATCAGGACACTTTTCCAGTATAGAAAATTATAAAGCATCAAGAGATAAATGGATGGAACGTATGAGTGTAAATTTATTAGGCGAATATGAAACGTGATATAACGGAACCGTGAAATACATTCTAACAACTACAAAATAATTTGTTCACGAAATAATCATGAAAGAGGAGCAGACATAATTTTAGATACAGAACAAAATAATGAGAGTAAAGAAATAATGGGTAATATCAAGTCGAGTACTATTAGTGAAAATGTATGATAGACCAGCGATAGTGCAGAAGCAGATTTCGACACATACTACAATGACCTTGACACGGTTGTGACCTAAAGGTCTTTTATATTTGGACATGTGCCCTAATATAACCGACTAGGTTGAACGGGATGCGCCTCGCCAAAACAAGGCATTTCCTTTTTTTTTTTTTGAAAGACATGGTTATGGCCTGGTGCAATTCTTATGAAATAAGTATGGTACCCTAGAGACATATCTTCAGTTCAAACGTGGTAATTAAAAGTGATGGTTACGGCATGGGGGAAATAAATGTAAATAAATATTAGACAAACATAAAGGTATATTTTCAGGCACTCGTAAGAAATAAAGAAGTAGAAAACTAGACAACAGAAAAATAACAGACGTGAGTGGCTTACCCAGGACTCGAACCCTTGACCTTCCGTGCGACAACCCCGCCTAGCTATGCAAGCGAATATTAAAAAATTATAATAAGGAGCGCCATACAGATTACGTTGTATTGGAAGATCTTATTCAAGATCATTCACCGAGATGAATTTGATGAATAATACATCATTCCTGTTCACTAACTTTTATTCTAATTAATCTCTCGGTCGAGAGAGGGGAGAAATAACGAACTAGAAAGAGAGAGAAAGAAAGAGAGAGAGAGAGAGAGAGAGAGAGAGAGAGAGAGAGGTGGAGGGAGAGAGAGAAAGAGATAGAGATAATAGTTTAAAAGGATATCGGAAAACCGAGCTTGTTAAAGAGCTGTCTGTCAGCCAATTCCTTTGGATGCGGCTATTGAATATAGCTTTTGGAATTACCCACGGAAATCAATGGTCTTGTAATTCCGTGCTTGTTAGTGTTCTATGGTCAAAACTACTTTGGAAAACCTAAGTCGGAATAATTTCATGTGTTCATTGGGAGCCATTTTTTCTTTGTCATTACTTGGAAAACCTGTGAAAATTCAGACCCCCCTTCCTTGCTTTGTCCATACTTTTTGTAGAAAAACCTTTAGTTTTTTTGAAATGAAATCATGACAAAGCATGACATTCCTTTGCTTTTTGATACTTGGAAAACACATGACTTTCCTTGCTTTGTTGAATTAAGAAAGTGATAATGGATGTCCAATTTTTCTTGTATTGTTACTTGGCCTTTTTTTTTTACTATTCAGATTTATTTTTTTTACTCTTTTTTTGGCGAATTAAACATCATGATGGATGTCCAATTTTTCTTGTATTGTTGGGCGCATTTTTTTTACTATTCGGGGGAAAATGAACTTTTTTCGAATTAAAATTGATAAAATCTTATCTAAGGTCAAACATACATCGAGATAGACTTAGCAGCCTTGTAATATTATCCATGAAGTGTGATAAAGCAAAAAACCTTGACACAATTTTAAAACAATCTGTGGAATAGAAAGCAAGAAATATTTCTTTATAAGGATGGTTTAGTTGTAACACATTTTATATCAAAATATAGCTAATAAATATAAATATCGTTTTTTTTTAAATAGTATTATAGCAAATATTCCCGATATCTAAGTTAGTTAGTTGCTTATCCTTTACAGGACGTGGCAATCAACCCCAGCTTTTATTGGCTGTTTGTGATTTTTCTAGGCAATTTTTTTCATTCAGTAGTTTGCCATTGCTTTCTGAACGGTACGGCGCTTATACCATTGTTAAAAATCCACACAAAGCGATCTGCTACCAAACCGCCTGCAGCAGGTTTCGAACCTGTTATATCTGGATTATGAAACTGCGTTCATATCCATTAGGCCACAGACGCCGACCCCGATATCTAACGTTAAATAAAAGCTCAAGGGACCCCACCAAAATGGTCCAAATCGGGCCCCGCATCTACTAAGGCCGGTCCTCATATGACCAGCAAGTTTCTTGATTTATTACCAGAAACAAAATTAATTTAAATCGAAGGTGGGCTATAAACTGACGCATCAAGGGAGAGCAAAAATTGCGTCCTGCTACAGGGTTATCTGTTGAACAAGACGCATGTCACGCTGAGGGGATATAATAATGTGACATAACATTCTATGTAATATAATAGCAGTTACCTCTCTTTATTTTGACTTTCTTGTCATATAAATAATTTGAATACCAGAGAAGCAATAAACATTTTAAAATAGAGAGCTCCAGTATTCTCGAGTAAATTTTACTAGGGACACCGAGAAGAGATATGCCTCTATGATTTCCACATTGTCCGTTGTCGCCCTTTTTAAATCTGGGTGTTGTGATGGCAATCTCCCAATCCTTTGGTATGGTCTTGTGGCGCCAGGCTGCCTGTAGGACCCTTAGCAGTAATAGATCGCCTGCTGCTCCAACGTACTTAACCATTTCTGGTGTTATACCACCATGTGCTGCTTTTCCCATCTTGATTTTCTTCATGCTGCCTTCAGTTCTTCCACCTTGATGCCATTGGTTTCCTCTTCTGTCATAACGGTTATCATTTCTGATGCTTGACTTTGCTCACAGACAAGGAGCTCTGGGAAATATCCTTTCCATCTTTCCATTACTTCCTTTGGGGCAGAAAGCTATTTGTCTTGCTTGTCCTTTATGAATTTAAGAGGTCACTGTTTTTCCTTCCTGGCACAGCACAGACGGAAATGCTTCACCCCTGAATACTGAGACGCACACATGGGAAATTCCATGTATACAAAGATAAACCAAAATAAAAATACATGACTCGGTGACAGTGTACTAACAGTTTTAAGTTAGCGCATTACAGTATTCTTCGACATTTGATATGAGGGAGTCAAATGTAGCAGATCCATGATGGGAATTGGATCGCCGGTATGGAGTGCAGTTGAAAGAAATGTGTAGACAAGCCTCCTGAAATAACAGATATAAAGACATCCGTATTCCTGGGTTTTCTCTTCGTACTGCTTTCTCCGAAAATTGTCTGGAGAAAGTAAGGCTTCAATACTGGAAGTCCTGACTCTCTGGGGTCTCACGACTATCGTCTTTATAAAATCGCACGATATCACACACAGGACAGGAAAAGAACCCACAATACTGTCCCTGAAACACCGACATCTCTACAACAAAGCAAGCTGACTCACGCAATACTATCAAACATGCACCGCCGTACCTACTATCACTATGTTTCAAACCAGTAGAAGAGAGGGTACTACAAAAAGATTACATCATTTACGTCTGTCCCACACCTAGGATCGACAAGTTTCAAACAGAGTCTAATGGCTACTCTGGGAGCCTACATTGGAACAGCCTTCCACACCACCAAAAAAGCCTACTACACAAATATGTCAATTAAACAAAGCACTTTTCAATGGGGTCCTAAACACCTTGATTAACTAACCCCCAAAGAGAAACATCATTTGATCAACAGTCTCGTCCATAGGTCAACATTTCTTTTCCCTCTCTCCGCTCGTTTTTTTAATGGGAATAACATTTGTTTTATATCCATGTATACTAAACTATTAAATAATGTAATGTTTATGTAGAATGTACCCGCAACCACTAGTACTGTTAAGATGTGAATGTTTCCCGTTTGCCTTAAATGGGTCCATGTACATGCAATAATTTTTTTTTTTTTTTAAACCTAGCTGAAATAGACATTTTCTGCTACAGAAGTGCAGCAACGAAAGTGTTATTATTATTATGGTCAATTTCCCTCCGCCAGAGAATGTAATGATGCTATAGGACGAGAATGTGTTTTTTGTACATTTTTGTATTTGAGGATTGATGACACATTGCAAAAATACTACAGAATAAGACGTTTTGTGACCGCAATACAGTGAGTGCCGGTATACTTAACTTATTTATTTAATTGTTTTGTTTTATATTATTTTATTTTTTTATTATTATTATTTTTTCTCATTCGACTATCATGTTTTTTTTAAAAAAAAAAAACCTACAGCATTTTTTTATAACTGATTGCTAAACAGGTAAAATGAATGCTGATTTGTTTAACTTATATAATGTTCATTCGCTTTAAATTTAAGCTTAAAGTAAACATGTGGGAATAAAAGGAATATAGTAATGCAAGACCCCCACTGGACGTCGCCGTGAAAAGGCGCCCGAACGAGTGTTAGACGGGCCTGAAGCGCCCATTCTCAACCCTTCGAAAATAAAAAGTACGTTCGTCTCGTCTGCGTTCGTTCTCTACTCTCTTTCTCGTACGATCTTTATTCCCCTCAGTTTTTGGAGTATAATTTCGCACGATAGCACACACATAGGATCTCTAGGATAACCAGAACCGCACTCCGACCTATTACTGTACCCTGAAAAAAAATAAAAAAAACACGTCTCTTCTCTACAACAAGCAAGCAAGCTGTATCACGCAATTCTATAACAATGCTCCGCGGACTACGATCATGGTTTTCAAACCGGAGAAGAGAGGGACTACTTATACATCTAGTTTACCGTCTGCCCAAAACTAGGTTCGACATGTTCATATACCATGAGTCTAGCCCCCAGAATCTGGCCGGGAGCCTACTTATGGCCCAACAAGCCGTTTCCACACCACCCACGCGAAAAATGTCCGACTACACAAGATTCATTTAACAATGCATCTGTTCAAACTCATCTCCTAATCATGATTATCTACACCCACATAGAAACATCATTGTGCGGTAAAACATCCCCGTCCAGTAGGTCGAGTCACATTTCATTTCTCTTTATTTAATTGTCTAGTTTTTCTTATCTCCGATTCTATCTCTCAGTTGCCTCCCCTAGCCTGCTTCCTCGTTTTTATTGTATTGGGACTTTAATGTGTTTTATCACTCATTGTACTACTATTTTTATAATGTTCTTGGTTATGTAGGAGATTGTACCAGCAATACCATGTACTTTAGAGATGGGAAATGTTGCACGTATTTACCGCCGCCGTTCCATTATTTATGCTTAAATGGCGCGGTCATGTAACTTGCTCAGATATATATTTTTTTTTTTCTTGATTTATTCTATTTAAAACTGTGAAAGACTTTTCTGCTCCAGAAAGAAAGTGCGCAAGACAAGTGTTAGTATTATTCTTTCAATTTCCGGCCAAGATTGTTTTGGGCATGTAAAGCGAGAATGTAGTTTTTTTGTAATTTTTAAATGGTATCTGTGAGGTAATGCCCCCTTGATGATCACATTCAAAAATACTACAGATTAGACGTTTTGACCGCATAAGTGAGTGTCCGGTATACATAAATTATTTCCCTGTGTTTGTGTCTTGTGAGACGCTATTCGATTTTTCATTATTATTTATTTTTTCTGCTAGTCACGTTCTTGTTTATTGAATAAAAAAACCTACTCATTTTTTATTAGGATTGTGTTTAACTGTAAATGAATGTGTTTTGTTTACATGATAAATGTTGCCATGCCTTTAATAATGCTTAAACGTATCTTGTGGGATTATAATAGGATATTAGTACGGCTAAGATGAATCGACGAGTGAGGAAAGGGAGATATTTTTGTTAGAAAGGGCGGAGCGCCAATTCTGGCAACCCTTCGACCGGGGCGGAATTTTTATATAAATATATATAGTGTACGTTCGTGGGTTGAGGTCGGGGCTCTCTCCTCCCTTTCTGTTCTCTGCTCTTCGTGTCGCTTCGTGCGCCAAAACGCCGGTGTGTTTCTAGGAGTGCGCTGTCGGTCCACTCCATACCACCCCCTCCCCGTGCGCTTAACTTAGTGGTAGCGGAGGTATGGCCGGCCCCGCTCAGCAAATCCTTTAGTCCTATGGCGGGCTCGCGACGCTGTTGCGCTTGGGTCGGCGGGGCTGGTAACTACGCAGTCGCACGAAGTGCACCGATGCTAGCAAAGGACAGTGGAACAGCGACGCGCGGCGC
The DNA here is from genome assembly GCA_024509875.1 of Oreohelix idahoensis. Classification (NCBI taxonomy): domain Eukaryota; kingdom Metazoa; phylum Mollusca; class Gastropoda; order Stylommatophora; family Oreohelicidae; genus Oreohelix; species Oreohelix idahoensis. The sequence goes on along the minus strand of JAMPIV010009990.1, from coordinate 205,910 downwards.
ACGCCGCGGCCGCCGGTGTCGCGACATGACTTCGTAGATTCAACATCGTCGATGAAGTCCATGCCAAAGGGGAAGGGGAAACAATATGCAAGGTTGTGGGGTGCTGATTATGAGGTCTTCCGTTGCATCAGGCGCCGGTATGGCGTGGGGCGCGAGGTTGTCGTCTTTATCGATAATCGCACACACAACATTGCGTGTATGGGGGGCGTCTTTGTGGTGTTCCATCCTCCGCTGGGGTACCTCATTTACTATACCGTCATTACCGCCGGCGGGGCTGCCCATTATGTTTTTCTTCTTTTTTCAAAAATTTTGGTCGTGGTTGGTTGTTCGCTATGATTATCCGCCCCCGTTTTATCGCACTCGCTAATGCTTCTTCTATTCAAGGGTTTGCCTTATCTTCCTTTCATTAGGTTATAAGTGCTACAATGGAGGAAAACATTCGTAAGGACATTTTTTTTTTATTTTTCTAGTCATTTTTTAAAAAATATTACAAAAAAATAGAAGACCGGTTTTGTGATGCAGGTGTATGTCATAAACGAGGACCACCGACACCTGCTGTAACCACTCAGCGAGTGGGGGGATATCATGCGCATGCAGTATTGGCGAAAAATAACTGCAAACGACCAACACCCACTTTGAGGATCTGCGCCATGTTGTTGTTTTTTTAGGATTGTATAGGCGATGAAAAAAAAGGATACTGACTGCAAATGAGTAGTTGTGGTATTCTCGCTAGGTCGACCGTTATTAATGGACCCCCCCCTGTAGAGAAGTAGGAAGATCTGAGACATAGAGTAGATCTTAGTGTGCGGCAAGCAAAGAGCGGTCTCTGGGTGGGTTGTTATTTTTGTTCCATCCCCTCCACTAACATCCGTTGCATCACCTTTTCTCTCCCTTCCTCTTCTTCTCAGGTGCTGGTCTCTCTCGGATTTATTACACACTCCCATGAGTATCGCTTTTTTTCTATGTAAATAGTTCGCTTCCACTTGCTAGCCCACCCACCAAAAAATAACAAAAAAAAAAAATAATACATTGTTCTACTTTATTTTTTAATTACCTAGCTTAGCCCTGTTCGGCGATTTTTCATAGTGTAGGTTTTTTGCTCATATTGCTCATTTCTATATATTTTAATGTCATTGCCACGAGTCTCCAGGTTGGGAATTGAGGACGATGTCTCTCACTTATCTGACCATACTGCTCCGGATCAGGCGTTGTTGGTGTGTCACCCTTTGTCACGTGCGTAAACACATAGCCTTGACAACAAAAAAATGTCCTCTCCTGGGCAACCTATCTGCATGTCGTTTCGAGGTCGGACACCGTTTCTATTTATTAATGATTAACAGCGCAGAAGTTGGGCGAAAGGGCGAGTGGGTTCTGAGCGCAACCTCACTTTCTTTTAAAAACCAGATTGCTCCAGGTACATTTTTGTATGTACCTGCAAGGATACTTGGAGAGGAGATGGGCTCCGCCAACCAAACCTCTTGCCCACTGAAATGCTATGATGGAAGGTCAACTCAGTAATCTGAAAAAGTAACATCAATTTTCCTGTGAAGATCAAATTATACAAATCACTTGTATTATCTATTCTCTTGTTTTGTCTTTTGGCCGTACTACTATTTCATGAGATGGATTGTTTAGCTGTCTGGTTTTTTGAGGTTCGTCGTGGCGTTAGAGGTCCATTTAGGTCATGGTTGGGAGGGTTGTGGGCCCCGCGCTGGACGTGCGTGATACCGGGCTGGACACTTCACCACTTGCAGAAGAACGCAGATTACGGAGTATAAGCCATTTGCAAAGCTGCCCGTAGGAGTGGAGGAGAGGGATTTTTTTTTACAGTCGGTGCCCTTTCGTCTTATTGGTTTATTAAAATTAAATTGTTTTTTTTATATAAGTATTAAAGAAGTGAAGATAGCAAGAAGGATGGGGATGAAAAGACAGACTTAAATTTTTAAAGAGATTTTTGGTGATGCATTTTGGTTGGCGCCCCTATAAAGACGCACCAAAAAACAAAAGATGGTAATAGAAAAAATATAGTATTGTTTTTGTTGTTCCTAGCTTTTTAGGGAAATTTAAATAAAAACACCTTATGCAGAAGAGCCACCAAGAAGCTATGATAGAGAGGTAACACCCCACTTCACTTTCGGCAATTGTTGTCAAACCAGTGAAAATGGCGTATACGAAAAGCTTTGCTCTGGTTGATGGATTGGGCATGTAACTCGTTTCATCCTATGACTCCTTTCGAATACGCCGACCTCCAGGGGCAACAGTTCGAAGGTTAAACGGGTGGGAAGAAAGGAGGGCGAGTCCTGTATAACTTATTTCAGGGCAGCGTTAATTGCCGCGCGCCCCCCAAAGAGAAAGAAGAAGTGGAAAATACATTTCCTTGCGGTGGGGAAGTGGGTGGGCGATGGCTGATACATCAAAAGAGCCTCTGATGGGGGGGCGTCCTCGGGCAGGGGGTGTGGACTCGGTTGTTTTTCAACACTTGTACGCATTGTCTGAGGGGGAATAGAGACGCAGTGGGAGGCACCCTGTTCTGCTGGGGAGAGGCTTCCACCATCGGCACCCCTCCACCCTGACGACCTTGTCGGGTTATTGGTTTGTAGATGTGATGATAATTTATACATAGCTGAGTGAAAAATTGTTCTCCAATTGGTTAAGCTGAACCAATTTTGACCACCATTAAAAGTAAAAGAGAATGTGTTATTTTCCACGGACAGTTAGCGGCTTAAAATTAAAATAATTAAGAAAAAGAAAAGAAAGAGGGAAAAAAGCATTAGAGGTCCACACAATTGTTGTGGTTTGTTACAGAAGAATGTTTAATATATCTAGGGACAGCTGAAAAAGAGAAGAAGGTAAGGGATTGTCCTGATATCAGATGGACCATGGTATGTTTTTGTGCCAAAGAAAGTAAGGAAAGCCTGTTATTCCTGTTTACGGACAGCAATTCACCTTTCTAAGGGCATGTTATGAGAAGAAGGGGGAAATACTTGGAAAATGCACTGTTGACAGCAAGAAGGAAATGGGGGGAGTGAAGGAGAAAAATAACTGCTTTGAGTCTGTGTTGAAGCCTACTTGCGTTGATCAAGAAGAGGACAGGCGGATAGAGTCATGGAGGGACGGAAGGGTGAGTAAGGTGTACTCAAGATAATAATATGTACTATGAAGCAAAATAGCGGGTCTAGATAGGTGTAATGGACTTGAAGGAAATTTGCTTGTGGACAGCAGAAAGAAGATTCGGAAGGGGGGAAAAAAATTGCTGTTGACTGCAAGAGGAAAGAGATTGAAGGAATATGCGTGACCAGACAAGAATATGGATGGGCGTGTATTTTGAAGGAAAAAAATAATGCTTTGTTTGTCAGCAAGAAGAAAGATTGATGACAAATGGGGAAAGAGGGGAAGGAATGATCAGAAAGGAGAGTGAAGGTGTTGTACAGTCTGACGCGTTTAATTGGCATGGAATAGGACGGTCAGAATACACCAGACATGATAATTACGCCTGAAGTTGTGTGAGAAACGCGTGGTGTATGGGCCTACGCCACAAGGGATTGGTCTATACTGTGATGTCGTAAGAAGAGCTATTTTGGCGGTAATCTGCTCTATCACTGACGTTTTGAGGTCGGAGGTATGGTTCGATCACTTGAACAATTACTTTTTACATCAGATAGCGATTGATTCCAGTTTATTTCTTTAGCTCATTTTGGTAATCTGTAGACTATTATATATATTAGCAGTAGGTCGTCGTCCCTGCAGAATCACTATGTCACGAAATTTGGTTTTTTGGTTAAGAAACTAGAGGATCATGAGGATCGTTGCCGTATGCTTAACATATTTGTGACAATAAGAAAATTACGGTAAGCGAAGTGCAAGACTGATTATATGATAGATTTCAGGAAGAAGATAACAGTAAATCAAGTCCATAACAAATTATACGTTCCTGAAAAATGGATGTTACCTTTCCGTTGAAGGGGTTGAAAGTTGGAGACCATGTTGGCTTTTCCGACTGGTTGAGATGAGGACGTGAGGGATAACCCCGAGTGTTGATTAATTTATTTGCTTTTGCTCGCCACTTTGGGAACCCGTTTTTTTAAATGTGCTTTTGGCCTTTCGAAACCCACCTGCTAATCATTCTTCAAAGGCTACCTCCTTAAGTCCGGGGTGAACCTTTTTTTGAAGGGATTTCTCTTACCCAAGTATCATTTCAGTCTACAACCAAGTGATACACAGATTGACAATACAAATTTACAGCTATGTTACCTTCGGAATTTGTGAATTGTCTGGGCAGCTACAATATAAAACTATATTGTATTTATCACCTATAAACTATAAAAAAAATACAGGTTCTAATACAAAAATGCCGAGGTCGACACATGAAATAAAATATCTAAGCTCAGTTAATAATGCATCAACCCCAACCCTTCGCTCCACAATTGCAATCCTGTATGGAGCATAGAAGGTTTGTTGGTTGAACCGATATGAACGACACTGCACCTTGCTAGTCGCCTCACTCTCCAATCTAGCTTGGTTCTATATTATAACTTGAACGTCTAAGTCCACTGATAGATGGATCGAAATCGAATATACGATGTCGTTCACTTCACAATGCTCTGCACCTGACCTTCGGTTCTACACAGGCCTTTCTGGATTAGCTCTGAAAACACAACCTAACTTGCACTCTATATATTCAGGCTGCCGCGGTAATCGGCTCAGGAGTCACCAAATCTAACAGTTCGGCCTATCTGTGCTGATTCGTAGAGTGAATGTTTAACCACTCTCTCTCTTTCCACTAATCTGGAATTGATGACTGAGGTTTAACCATGAAACCCAACTGGTTCTGGGACTGGAACTGTAGTCTGACTTCTACCACTCTGAAACTTACTGCCCGAGTACAGTTTACGGGCCACGCTTCGGCTTTATTATGACCTGTGACAGTAGCGAACAAAATTTTAATTATTCTTTTTTGTCAAAAATTCCACAACCGCGGTGGCAGAGTGCCAAATCTTGGTGTGGAAACACGAATGAGCGTCAGAGATACATGGATTGTTTATCCAACATTAATCCTTTTCGCTGGTGATAAATAAAATGTATTCCTGGCGGGGGAAACGTTTTTCCTTCCTTCCTTTCACCATGGCAAGTCATGCGAGACTTTGGGTAGTTTCTTGCCTGAACGCCACCACTGTTTATACTTGTCGTGGGAGAAAGAAGAATGAAATTTTGACGGTATCCCCAAATAAAAAAAAAAAACAAAAAAAAAAATTACTGCTCTTCCCCACAAAAAGCCTTGTACCTTGCTGTTCTATGGACGAAACATAACAACAGCTAATACAAAACGTTAATTAAATAAATCGATTTCTAATAAACCACACCTCCCTGACTCTTCTAACTCGTTAGGAACCTCCATACAAAAATCACTGACAACACCGTCCCGCTTATCCTCTCCTGTTCCCTTTCTACCGGAGCCTTACAATGTAAACATTGGCTAACCCAGATCGCTTGTTCCTGCTGACTAATCCGAGCAACAATCAATATTTTAACTGGACCGTCGGGGCAGTCGTACTGTGGCCTACTTATTACGCGCTCTATATGTCCCCTCCTTCGTCAAATTTTACACAAAATAAAAACTTTAGCCCTCTCTAGGTATGCCGTTAAATTCCAGTCAGTCATGGATTATCACCCTCCCAAAATTTGAAATAAAGTTTTAGATTAGTCCCTTAACAGAAATTATTTTCTATCTCCCATCTTACCTGTATACATATAAGTAATCAAATGCACTAATCAATATCATCTAACCCTGTTTACGCTAAGCATCTTCATGGCAGTTCAATAAAGGGTTTTACATAATGGCTTTTTCAATTAATTCTCAGTAGATACAAGACACGTGGTTACAATTTTATGACCGGATGTATTCCTATACCCGCGTCGGGTGCAATCGGATAATATCCGCCGGATCAATAAATATTACCGTATCCAAGCGCTCTCGGGCGTTACAAATTCACCTCGGGAACATCCCGTCCACAAGATAGTTGTTTTCATCATAATAGAAAATTATAACATGCAGCAATAACATCGCTCAATAAAAATCCAAAAATACACACGCTGCCCGTCATCTGTAAACTGCTCTATTATGCGCCGAGTTTGCGGCGTTTCTCTACAGTCCCTGCTTTGAATCTAATCAAGCCACACGCCCGCGGAAATCATATACTTCATACAATCTTTTACTTGAACGGTAGGTCATTTGCAAGTGAGATTTTAAGGATAAATAAATGGACCTATTAAAGTTTCAAGTCTATCAACTAAGATCGTATTTGTTGGACTTGGGATGAGATTATTAACATTAAACTTAAACTGCCCATAATCGAAAATCCTTAAATGATCGGCTAGACCTAGAATATAATTTATTAATGTGTCCTTACGCAAAAATTCATGCTTACCTAATCGTCGATTGTCCTAACTGAAGGAAATCGGACTTGGACTCTTGGCAACGGCTTATCCTATTTTTCAGTATTAAGAGGATAAGTAGAAGTGGCTTTCGAAATATAGGCCTTTTTATAAATCACATAGACACCCACGCGGCCCCGAACTTCATGGACGTAATTCTGCGCGGCGTGGTTTCTAAAGGGCCAGATGGGAGGCTCGGCATTTCAACTGCAGTTCAAGTTTGCTCTCTGCACTCAATCGAAACTCCTTAGATCATGTGATGCTCTCCTAAATGAGTGTTTGACATAAGAATAGGGTGAGTATTAGCCTTGCCCTCTAGTGGCAATGAATAAAAATTATGGCCCCTATATCTTTTTATATAAATAATTTCCCGAATAAAAATGTAGTCTTGGCTGCCGATGCCCTTTCTTTAAATTAAAGACTAATGCTGGTTTTTGCCAATCCTGATCTTACATTAGCTATCTATAAATCTTTATTCTAGAAAAAATTATGTTCTAATTCACTACACAAAATTCAAAAAAAAAAAATAAGAGAAGGAAAGAATCTAAAACAACAGTAATAAGAGATCCAACTCCCTCCGTGATTTCATCTTGAAAATAAATACGCAAAATATTTGAAGGAAAAGAAATATGGAAGAAGAAGGTAGGAATGGTCTGTAACTCCCTCCTAAAAATTAGTTGTGATCAAATTGCAAGGGAAAATGACATGGCCATTTGAAATGTCCTCCGTATCTCAGTACTTTCGTCACATCAATCCCCCCTTTCAACAGATTGAGCATCGATCACCTTACTGCTGAAATTCTGAGTTTTAACATTGGCCCCTAAACTCTGTCCTTACAAGCGTATATGGTCTGTCCCTTACCCCTCCTATTCAGTGTTCTTGGTTCTTCGACCTTTCCTCTAAGTGCGTTACCTCCTTCGCTCCTTCTCCTTAAGAATGAGCCTCCTCCTGCCTCCGTTGGGAGAGTTTGGAGATCTCTTGATTTCTCTTCAGACCTGTGCCGTACTAATGGCGGGTCCTGAACTTTCCCTTGCTGCTATGACCCGTCAAACGGACTGTCTGGCATCAGATGTGGACCGGGCCGGGCCTGCAGTGTGGGCTTGACCCTGGGCGATAGACGAACTTCCTCGGGCCCCTGCTGGTCGGTCAAGCAGGGTTCGTGAAACTGCTCTGGAACCGTCATCGCGAGGAAACTGACTGTGCATACGTCCTCGCGGTCTTCCCTACCTTGATGGGATGTTCTGATGTTTGGAGGTCCTAACCCGAATCATCCTGTGCTTCCTGCTGGTGGTGCTCCCTATTGGATTCCACGATCGACCTCAAAATGCATCGAGACCCTGTAGGGAAGAAAGGTTGTGAGTGAAAGATCTGCAACTGGCAGTGGTTTCTGGACCCTCGCCATCTTACTCCCTACCATATCATGAAGCGGGACCATAGCCATCTCCAAAATTAGCGATCCTATGCAACTATGCCGTAAGGTCGCTTTCCTTCACACTCCTTCTACTGGCCTGAAATAGTGTGCGTCGTGTGTTTGATGAAAATTGTAAGACCACCGGAGAGCCCGTCTCTCAGTCGAATCTACCCTGGTTCTTTTCTACAACCTTTAGCAACCTTGGCCCTCCCCCTCCTGTTGAGAGAGTTTACTGTGCGTTCACGTCAGTCTGTAATCGTGCGACCCTTACTTGCATTGGGACCGACTTACTTCTTGGACCGTTTTGTTATTAAAGATCCCGTGGTTATAATGGATTCGCGGGATCTGAGAAATCATTAGTCAATTTATTTTTTAAAGCGTCTCACAGTGTTTTCGGTTTTGCGAAGAGATGGTTGTCCAATTATGTCCGTCCTAAAACGGTCCTTTTGTGAGTGTTTGTTTGAAACAGAATTGGAAGAAAAACGATAAGCCAAAGTTTCTATCCGGCCTGCCACGTTACAAGAATTCGGTATTTATTTTTCCTGTAAAACCGAGGATGACTATAGCTAATGTGGGGGCCCATACTCCGTCCCCTAATAGGCAAAACGGGGGTTACTCCCAAATCACACCCCCTATGTGTGTTCCCTCCTCAAAATGAGAGCTAAAGTAGGCTGGTATCGGATTGAGGGCTCGCATGCGGCTGTTTGGGAACTATCTTATACTAGGTCTCGCCTCAGAGCCGCGTCAAGGGTCTTAGTGGCCCTAAAGAAAATGGCGTCTGGTCCGTTGACCAATATGGTAATAAACCACTGCTCTTGTCCAGTGGATGTTCCCTCAAACTTGGAAGGAAACTCACAATTAAAACCATAAAATTACCCGGCGCCTACGGAATTAACCCCCCGACAACTTAGGGGGGGGAAAGGACACAAAAGAGTAGTGATACTTCCCGTAATCCAGAGGCGTCTTCACCACTGTTTTTGGGCCCGGTTATGGCTCTTGAAACCCAGGGCTGGGCGGGTCGAAAAAATTTGCCTCTCTTGCGAAATAAACATAACCCACTTCAATTGATACGTACCACTGTCGTTGGATGGCAGGTTCTGAACACTTTTTGCTTGAAACTTCTAGCACGACAGCTAATAATGAATCGATCTCCTCTCGTGGCTTCGGTTGAATATAGGAGGAGTATACTTCCTTTTTTCTATAAGTGCAGTCTGCGACGCTGTGCATACCAACGTGTAGGGCCCATGGCATTCATCACATTAGGGCCCCGCGTCGTTCTGCTACATGTCAGCAAGTGGGTATCGGTGGCCATGGTTTTCGCCTTCCCCAGAGAACCAATAACTAGAAACATGGTTTTTTGCCCGTGCGGAAGACAATTATACGACAATAGGCCGCGATTGGCCTGAGCCGTTACGAGGCATGCCCTTGATGGTGCCAGCAACACGAAACAAACAAGAGACCACTTATAAAATAAATGTTCCAACGGAAAGATTGCACCTGATGAAGTCCTCTTCCATTAAAAACTACCACCAAATCTTATCCACTTATATCTTTCGTTTCCCTCTGCCAGCGGGCTTTCTACACCATATGTCACGGGGCTCGACTATTTGGCCTTGGGTAAGGTATAGCCCGGTGGCTGTTCGCAAAAAAACTGCCTGGTATGTCTCAGGGTGCCCACTTGTGACACGATCGACTTGCATAGTGCCAACGCTGTTTGATAGGATCTAAAACAGAACTTAACCCTCTGACTGGAAGGACAGGTGTTTTCCACCTGATAGCCTTACCCCCGTCGTTGTTTCACTCCCCACACCGTACGATGCCCCCTTTATTTTGTATACACCAGATCACAACCTTGATTGAGCACGGTATTTGTTTAGTTCCTGTGCACAGCACCCAACCCACCGTCTGTTCTTGTCCAAAATAGAAAGGCGTATGTATCGAGTTCCGGACCAGAACCTACCATATCTCTCATTTTTACTCATCCCAAAGGTTATTCTACCCTTGACGGGTTCATGACATGAGTCAAAGTTCGGCCCCCTTGTGGTTTCATCGTTTAGGCGTTCTCCGGGGAAGGGCGTCAGATTATATAGGTAACCTGAGGATGGCTGGCTCGCTCTATAGCGGAGAAAAACCTTGTGCTTGGTTGAGCTGTAACAGGAACTTTTCAGGCGTGATGCGATGAACTGAAGCGATGAAAAGTTGCTGAGTGCAAAGATGAAGCCGATAAAGTTCCTCGCTTAGGACCCGGGGAGCTGGTCAAGGTCAGAAGGTGTATTTCATTTTTTTCTGTGGCCCCAGTATATTCGGGGCAGTGCCTGCTGTTCCGTCTGGGAACTCATTTCTGCAAAATAGAATATAATCTGATGCGTCCTCTAGTGTTAGCTGAGATGGCGCCCTGCCTCCCGCCCATGGATACTATTCCTTTAAAGGTATCCCGGGAGGACCAATGTTGGCCATTATATATGCTCGCTTCGCACATGATGAGCTCTTCGAGTCCTTTCATTAAGCGGGGAACTTTAGCATCAAACCGCAGGCACAACCTCCTCCTCCAGCGGAGTGAGGTTTGAACTCTCCTCACAGACTCCTCCGTGCTGAACGGGGGAAAACTTTCTCCAGTTCGCACCTTTCCCGCTAAACATCGTTTCGTACGCACTTCCGGGGAGTCCCCATTGTGACTCGCTGTGTTACAGGGGCGTGCCGCAGTGCCTCAAATATTGCCGTTATTCATCTGGGGCAGGGCCTACTGAGCATCTTGGTGCCGTAATAGACTCTTATCCCTTTGTCCTCTTCTTAGAGTTCCGGATTTGGGGGGGGGATGATAGAATAATTTGAGACATCAAAGAAGACTTCTCACACCCCATCATACATGTTAATAGGGGAAAATTCTAGCAGTGATTGCGTCATTGAAGGGGCCCTGAGAGTTGAGCCCGCCTCCCCACATTAAATTTATCATCCAGCCCGTATGCCTTTGCCCCATCCTTTCGAATTTTTTCCAAAAAAAAAAATACCTCAATTTTCTCATTCCCGTTAGGAAAAAAAGAGATCCCATCGGAAAATTTCATGGCTGCCATCCGGGGTCCTCCATTTCCTGAGGTGTCTGTCGCCCCTGCTCCGGGAGAATCTCCGTTAGCCGAACTGCCTTCCGAAGATCGGTACTGCAGTTCCAGTGAACGCAGGGCAAGTTCATGCTGTCTCTCGGCTGCCTTCTCTGCTGCTTCCCTTTCTGCTTTTCTCTCCTCTGCCGCCGCAGCTCTTTCCTGCGCCTACCTCTCTGCCTTTTTCTCCTCTGCCTGTCGGGCCTTCTCTTCTTTCTCCGCTTCCAATTTACGCAGGTCCATCTCTGCCAGTCGGGCCCTCTCTTCTTTCTCTGCTTCCAATTTACGCAGGTCTTTCTCCGCTTCCCTTTTCTCTCTCTCCGTCTGCCGGTCCTCTTCCCTCATAATGTAAGCCCTAGTCTCGGCCTCATTCATCCCCATGCTTTTAGCTGCATCCTTCCATGCATTAAGTAGCTTGACCAATTCAGCCATCTTACCTGACAAATCAGCAGTAACTCACCACAAGGAGAAATGACAAAAAAAAAGAACCAGAAAAATTTACTGTTACCTACTAGGAATATGCTGTCGCAAAAACCCGCACTCAGACTAGCACCAAGTCTGACTAATATCTTCCTGAAAAAAATTCAAGTTATCCAGCTACCCAAAACCCGAATTTACTTTCCTGTCAAGAAAAAATTCGATTAGCCATCAATTACCTCTAAGTCATAAACAACCTTACTACCACTATCATCTATACTAACTGGAATCTGTGGAAAAAAAAACTTATAGCTGGATCAGTCTTAATATAGCTCAGTCTAGGGGATTTTATAAAGAAAATCTATTTTTCAGAACTTCCTACAGAGACAATCTATGAATCTAGAATTGATCCCAACAAAGATGATCCCAAGGACGACGCCACCCACTTTGTCACGAAATGGTTTTTGGACTAGAGACTGTCTACATATAGTGACAAGACAATAGTAAGAAGGAAGACTGAAATGATAGATTCAGATAGAAATATAGTGCAAAATGTGAAAGTTGAGACCATTGGCTCCGAGGTTGAGAACCGAGGTTGATTCTTTCCTCGCCACTTCGGACGTTTAAATTGCTATGGCCTCGAACCACCTCTAACTACCCTAAGGGGATAAGGTTCAAGTATGATTCACCTACACCAAGATACAGACAACATATAGCTACTGTACTTAAATGAAATGACTGATGCCAGCTACAATTTATACAAGTTTATTATACACCTATAAACAAACTCATATACATGTCAAATACAAAAAATGCGAGGACGCACACCTGAAACAAAATCAAGCACAGTTAAAAATGCATCAACCCCAACCCTTCTCCCACAATTGCAACCTGTATGGAGAAAGAAGGTAAGGTTAACCGAAATGAACTACACTGCACTTGATGTCGCCTACACTCCAAACTAGCTGTTCTAAATTATAACTCTAACTCTAAGTCCACTGATAGCTGGAATGAATACGAAGTGTCTACACAATCTCTGCACAGACTTCGGTTCTACACAGCCTATCCTGGAATCTCCTGAACACAACTAACTGCACCTCTAAACTTCAGCAGCGGTCCTCTGCTATGATTCACCAAAACTAACAGTTCTGCCTATCTGTGCTGACTTCAGTAGAGAGAATGTTTACCCTCTCTCTCTCCACTAACTCTGGAATTGATGACTGAGGTTTAACAGAACCCCACTGGATTCTGGACTGGAACTGTAGCTGACTTCTACCACTCTGAAATTACCTGCCCGAGTACCTATAACTGGGCCGTCGGCTTTATTATGGCCGTGAAGAAGCGAACATAAAATTACCACAACGCGGGCAGCATGCCAAATCTGCGTGTGTAACCGAATGAGCGTCAGAGCTCAGGATTTATCCACAAATAATCCTATTCGCTGGAAAATGTCTTCCCCTGGCTGGGAAAACGTATTTTCTTCCTCTCCTTCCACCACTGGCAATTCATGCGAGACTTTGGGTGTCTGCGAACGCCACCACTGTGCCGTGGGAGAAATTTTGAGGTATCAAAAATTCTGCTCTTCCCCACAAAAAGCCGGTACCTGCTGTTCAGACGAAACAAAACAACAGCTAAACAAAACGTAATAAATCTATTTCTAATAACACCACCTCCCTGACTCTTCAACACGTTATGCACCTCCATACAAAAATCATGCCAACACCGTCCGCTACTCTCCTGTTCCCTACCTGAGCCTACAAAGTAAACATTGGCTAACCCAGATCGCTTGTTCTGCCTGACTAACTCCGAGCAACAACAATATTTTCACTGGCCCGTCTGGGCAGACGTACAGTGGCCTACTTCTTACGCTGACACTAATGCCGCAAATTATTAACACAAAATAAAACTAGCCCTCTCTAGGAATTCCTAAAATTCCCGTCAGTATGATTAATCACCTCAAAATTTAAATAAAGTATTATTCCCTTAACAGAAATAAATTTCATCTCCATCTTCTGAATACACATAATAACAATGCACAATCAATAACATATAACCCTGTTTACGCTAGCATCTACATGCCGTCAAAAGTTATACATAATGGTTATCAATTAAATCTCAGTAGTTACAAACACGTGGTTACAATTTTATGACCGCGTGCTTCTCTCCCCCTCGTCCCTCTGAACACCGTATCAATAAATATACCGTAACCAACGCGCTCACGTGCTTTACAAATTCCACCTCTTTCACTCCCGTCCACAGATAGATGTGTACTATAATATAAATAACATGCAGCAATACATTCTCAATAAAATCCCAAATACACACGCTCCCGTCATTCTGTAAATTCATAAAATTCGCCGATGCGGGTTTCTCTACAGACCTGCTTTGCAATAATACAAGCACGCCCGCGGCAACTCAACTTTCAAACCATCTTAAATAACGTTATTCCTGCAGTAAGGAAATAAATGGACCTATAAAGTTTCAAGTCTATCACTAAGATCGTATTTGATGGCTCTGGCGATGAGAATTAACATTAAACTTAACTGCCCAAAGAAACTTAAATGATCGGCTAGGACTAGAAAAATTAAATAAAGTCCTTACGCAAAAATTCATGCTTACCAAATCTCGAATGTCCTACTGAAGGCAATCGACTTGACTCTGGCAACCGGCTTATCAATTTTTCATTAAAAGAGAAAGAGGCTATGAAATATAGGCCTTTTTATAATCAAGACCCCCACGCGCCGACTTCATGACGTCATATGCGCGGCGTGGTTCTAAAGCCAATGGGAGCTCTGCATTTCAACTGCAGTTAGCTCTCAGCCAATCAGAACCTTAGATCATGCTGATGCAACGTACATGAGTTTTAGACAAAGAAACGGGATTAAGCCTAGCCCTCTAGTGGCAATGAAACAAAAATGGCCAAAATATATATATAAAAAATCCCGAAAAATGTGTCTAGCTGCATGCCTATCTTTAAAAAAAGACAATCTGGTGCCAATCCTGATCTAGCATCTATAATCTTTCTTCTAGAAAAATACTGTCTAATTCCCTACACCCCCATTCTAAACACATAAAGAAGAACCATAAAGCAGATGAGATCCAACTCCCTCGTGATCTCATCTTGAAAAAACGCAAATAATAGAAGGAGAAGAAATATGGAGAAGGATTTTCTGTAATCCCTCCTAAAAATAGTGAACAAATTGCAAGGAGAAAAAGACATGGGCCATTTGAAAGTCCGAATCTCAGTACTTTCGTCACACACTACCAATAACAAATGTCAATATTTCCTCATCCATGCAAGTTAAAATTATTTTTTTATGGTTACCTCGTATAGAAACCATCACATTTTTAGGAGCAGTGAGATAATTGATAAATTGTCCGATAATGTGCAGATAACGCATACGTAATGCGCAGCCGCGTAATGTGATGACTCGTGTAGTGAAAATGGCGGAGTTCACGGTGCAGCAGAAAGTGCAATGCTGTTATTGGCTTGCGGAATTAAAGTTTCCCATTGTTGTGCAAAGGAGATTCAGGCAGGAATATGGACAAAAACCTCCAGAGCGACATACCATAGTGAAATGGCACAAGCAACTGTTGGAAACAGGTTCTTTGTTGAGAAAGAAGGGAAGCGGCAATGAAGCGTTGTCTCCAGATAGAGTTGAAGCAGTTAGCGAAGCTTTTCAACGTAGCCCACGGAAATCCATTCGACGGGCAAGTGGAGAATTGGGTATTCCAAAATCTACTGTTCCCGTCATTGTGCACAAAAGATTGCGGCTTAGAGCCTACAAGATCCAGCTAGTGTAGAAGTTACAGCCAAATGATAAACCCAGACGGGCCGAGTTCGCAATGCAATGCTATGTCACCTTAATGATGACAATGAATTTCTCAATCGTGTGGTATTCTCCGATGAAGCGACCTTTGACACTTGTGGCAAAGTTCACCGGCATAATTTTAGGATATGGGGAAATGAAAACCCACATGTCGTAATGGAGCATGAGCGAGACAGCCCTAAACTTAACGTGTGGTGTGCCTTAACCTCGAATTATGTGATCGGCCCATTTTTCTTCGCCGAAGCCACAGTCAGAGGAGCAACATACCTAAACATGCTGCAAAATTTTGCAGTTCCTAGGATACCAGAAGGATTCATATTCCAGCAAGATGGAGCACCTCCACACTATGCCAATGAAGTAAGAAACTACCTTCATCAACCATTTCCAGACAGATGTATTGGAAGATTAGGTCCCATTGATTGGCCACCAAGGTCACCAGATTTGACCCCCTTAAATTTCTTTCTATGGGGATACGTAAAAAGCTTTGTCTATCAAACTCCGGTGCAGCGGCTGGATAATCTTCGGCAGCGAATAATTGACGCTTGTGCATCCGTCACACCTCAGATGCTGCAAAACACGTGGAGAGAGATAGTATACCGTCTTGACATTCTTCGAGCCACTAAAGGCGCTCATGTGGAGATCTACTGAAACTTGGTGGAGATCTACTGAAACTTGGTGAGTTGCTACTGAAACTTAATGAGTTTGCCTAACAGAAAATCAAAATCCGGTCGGTCTGCTATTATTAGTATAAGAAATATTGACATTTGTTATTGGTAGTGATTCTGCCGGACACACTGTATATATATATATATATATATATATATATATATATATATATATAGATATATATATATATATATATATATATAAATATATATATATATATATATATATATATATATATATATATATATATATATATATATATATATATATCTTCATAAATGGGTTCTTACGTAGAATAGGATTGAAACGATACGACCAGAACACTAATGCGAAACTGATGACACGAACCTGACAAGTGCTAGTGGTAAAAGAGATACGAAGAAGACGCTGACGACGAATAGGATACATGTCGTAGAAACATGTAGCTAGTAGTACAAGGCAGTCCTTGTTCTGGGATCCCGATGGCAAGAGAGTTAGAGGCGAGATCAAAGAACACATGGAGAACAGAGCTGAAGACAGGCATGAAAGGAATGAGGAAAACATGAATGAGGAAAACATGAATGAGGAAGACGTGGAGCTGATGGCCCGGGACAGGATGACCTGGCATATGTTTGTAGAAGCCCCATGATCCTTGTGGAGCCGAATAGTGATGATGATGCTGATATACTGTTAAAGTGAAACTTCCTGTAACGAACAATGACAAAAAAAACCCGTCACTTTTCTAGGAAAAGACACACAAAAAGACGTGCAATGCACTGTGAAAGCTAAATTGCACACCCATTAAAAGAACGCGCACGCCTTTCAATCATGAAAATGTCATGTCAAACGGACCTGCACAATACAATGTACATTGTTGTAAGTAAGAAATTGTCACAATTAATAGTTTTAAGAGGTTGAAAGGAATTTTAAGAACTATATGTCTTATTTCGCCCACATAATTATTAATACGTCAGCCGATTTACTCTCCCAAGTCGATGCGCTGTTAAATAATGGTTCTAAAAGGGCTAATAAAACGTTTATTTGGAATTTTTTGTGGGTTTTTTTTTAATGGTATCAAGGTAAACTTTTAAAAAATATCAGTACATTTATAAAAACTTTTAAGATAAAAGAGCTGTTCATTAATTAGTAACAGTTTATTCTTTTGGCATGGTGTTTTTGTTTTTGTTTTTTTTTACTTCTCTCCGTGTTGTTTTTTATTTTTATGGGTTCCTCCGTAACTTCTTTCTTCTTCTTCTTCTTTGATCCTTAGCCGCCGACCGTCAAAGCAGTCAGTGGCCATCACGCCTAGTGGCGTCTTGTAGGGCAACAACAAATTGATTCCACTTTGCTCGGTCGGTGGCCATCCTTCGTACAGTGCACCAACTCTGGTTCATTCTTTGCATCTCAGCCTCCACAATCTTCCGCCAGGTTGTTTTTGGTCGGCCTCTCTTTCGTTTTCCTTCAGGGGTCCAAAGCATAGCTGTTCTTGTGATGGCATCGGGGTCTCTTCTGAGGACATGGCCAACCCAGCTCCAGCGTCAGCCATCTATGATGGTGTGCATGTCCTCTTGCTTGCTCCGAGTAAGCAGATCTTGGTTGGTGATGGTATTCGGCCAAAAGATTCGGTGAATTTTTCTTAGGCATGTTGTGTGAAAAGAGGACAATTTCGACATTTCCTTCTCTGTAACTCTCCAGCATTCCGCACCATAGAGAAACACAGAAAGCACACAGCTCTGATATAATCTTAATTTTGTGCTTGTGCTGTATTGAGAGGACTTCCAGATGTTGTTTAGGCTAAAAAAGGCTGTTCTTGCCTTATTCATTGTGATGTTGATGTCTTTGCCTGCCCCGCCGTCTGGTGTTACTATGCATCCTAGGTATGTGAAGGTGTCTGTCTGTACCAGTTTCTGATTCCTTACTGATATGGGCTCAAATTCTTGTATCATGTTTTGCGGTCAGGACGTCCGTTCTCATGTCAGTGGCTTCCTTTCGGCTTTCACCACTGAGTCATACGAGCCTCAGACTCCGGATGTCCGTCCCGCAGCAAAGTTTGTTTATCCGTAACTTCACAGGCTGTTAATTAATTAGTAACATTTCATCCTTTTGGCTTTTTAAAAATAACTTCTCCGCGTCATTTTGTGACGAGTTCCTCCGTAACTTCACAGCCACTGCTACCAGATAGGCTTGACTACTATGGTTAAATGAAGGTGCAACACAATGTCAATGAATTAAATGACTGAAGGAGAAATAGTACCGTCGTCATGACATCCAGCAGAAACAGCAAACTATTATTCAAAACCGATATTTGTTGGCGGGTTACTTGCTTAGACTGTAAAGAATATCCAAACTTACGAGAGTTACACAAGTTACACACGTTACATGAACGCTAGCAGTAAAATGGCTGAGATGGTTTAAGACAGTGGTTCCCAACCTATGAGGGTTACACAAGTTACACGCATGTTACATGAAACCTAGCAGCAAAATGGTTTGGATAATTTAAGACAGTCCTTCCCACAGTGGGCGGCACCGCATACCTTGGGGCGTTGAGAGCACCCAAGAGGGCGATAAGGGAAATGGGGGCGACAGGGGGTCTTCAATAATTAAGAAAGGGGGTGGTTGAAGATTTGTGCTAAATTCGACAACAATTACGCTCGCATGTAAAAGCAGTTTAATTATACATAGCCCTGACGGGAGCGCTTATATCACTGCACCAGGCTCATCCATCTTATTGAAAGTTAGAATAACAATAAGGTAGGTGGGTTACTAAGGTACTGTCTTAAACTTTTGATGAAAGTTTGTTGGACTGGATTAAGTAATTAAGTTTTTAAAAGAAATTAAATTCATAAGTAAGCGTATCTTTAGCTTTATATTACAATTGAATAAACATAGCAGCAAATATTTGTTTTGTTTTTTTTTTTAATTGGCAGCCTCTCTTATCTTCCACTCATTATAGTTTTTATGCAATGCAGGGAAATGGAGGGGGAGCTTTGTATGTGGTCTGGGAGCCTAGGGAGCGGTGACACGAAAATGTTTGGGAAACACTCGTTTAAGAGGATGATACTCGTCGATGAAAAAAAAATTATAAGCCAAACTCTCATTTCTGATTGGTTCATGATCGCTCATCACTTCATTTAAACTCCTTATGGAGCATGCAGTCAACACTGTAACTGACCGTTTGACTGGAACCCTCCATGAAAGCACGTGTGTCCTTGCCCCGGTGGTCTCTGTAGTAATTTGATTTACATGATGAGGCTGCCAGCTCAATGCACATACCACATGTCTGAGTCAGTAATAGCCCTCTTCTTAATTTCTCTCCTTGGCGACACCTGGGTGATTTTTGAGATACTTGTAGTTTGGTATGCCTAAATATTATACAAAGGGCAGCAACTACTGAAATTATCATAGGCTGCGAGGTTATCTCGCATTATTTTAACAAAGACAAGAATACAGTACTAGGACCCAGTGCTTTCATAATCAGATCATCTTAAAAGGCAGGCAGACTATCGACAGGACGTCAACAGAGAGTACTAACGAAATTCTGAAGAAACGTGGTATGACGCTGACTGAACATATAACACTGTTACGGTAGTTTTATTGATATCGTCTGCTAGAATTGGCAGTGCGCATATTTAGGGTCAATGGAATTAATATAAATGGATATTTATACTTCGCGAAATAATGAACGCGAAATACACGGTCAAATTATGACGTGTTCGCGTCGATAAAATCACGCTTCGTGACTTAGTTATTGTACCCTTGTTACGTATTCCGTCAAGCTGTATGGTCGTGTTTTTACCTCCTTCCACTATTGGGCTTTGCTAATAGCCATAATTATGTAAGTGATACCAGGACTCAGGGTCAGTCCAGATAATATTATATATAAGTGAATTCATAAAGGTTTATGATTAACCTGCGTTAAGGAAGGATCTTTCATAAATAGTTTGATTATTTTCGTCAAGACATCATGCGCTCACTTCTGGCTGTCTGGATCTGTGGCGGTTTTATTTCTAGTTGTGGCGGTACGCCTCTTCTTGTTGTGGCGTAAGGGCCCAACGGTTTTCTCGTTGCAAGGTTAGGTGTTATGTTATTGCGGGGAGAGTTAGTCAATCATGATCATTATAGAGCATCGTGCTGATAGATGGTTAATTTCGCAAGTGGTGGTGTAAAGCTTTGTATCCATTATACTGACGGTTGAACTTCTGATATTCAATAATGGGATAAGTCCTTTATGAGTCCACATGTATTTATTACATAGAAGATTATAGACAATATTTCAAACAATGGTTGTCATGAAGCATAAATATATAAAGTTCTGTTCCTTCCTTGAATTATGATTTATCTTCAATTCAGTCCTTGTCAAATAACAAATAGACAGAACGACATAACTGTATGCACGCGTGGCTGGTGATCCCAGCGACCGACAGTGAGATTATGCGTTCGTCAATAATTATAAATCTATCTCGACTTAGGTTTAGTCACTTACTAACCTGTAGCATTCTTCTTCCAAATCATAACATTGGACTGACCCATGTCCATCATTAATTATAATATAATCTGTGTGGCACTCCATGCCCGACACTGCATGAATACAAGGACACGTCTTATCCGTTCGACGGTCATACAAGAAAGGGGTCTGGTAACCTAGTCACGGTGCGTGACATACCAACGCACACACGTCATAATCAATCGTGTGTATCGCGTACACAATGTCATGGTCATGTCGACTAACTAACAGTCATGTAATATATTAATTATTTATATCATACATAAATATAAATTGTAATAAGAACTAAAAGAGAATGGTAATGTTGATCTCTAATTAAATAATTAATTAACTTAAAATATGTCGTGATGAAATGTCATGTCAGACTAATCTAAAGAGTTAAAATTAAACTAATTAACTATACTAAGTATGGAATAAGAATAAGTTGTTGAAAATCTAATGTAAGAAAAATGAGAGGATATGTTAAAGAAAGACATAATAACGAATAAAGAATAAAGTAGATGAAAAAAAAAATGATGTATAAATTTAACTAAGTTATGTGTGTTGAACATCAAGTAAGTGTAGTATTAAGTTATTAATACCTATCTAACTACTTTAAACAATAGTATGTGATGTATTGACATAATTATTAAATATGCAATATAATTATGTAATTCTAAGAATATAATCAAAGAATTGTGTGAGTTTTCTTTTCTTTCTTTCATTTTTTTTCAAGTTTCATTTTTCTTTTTTTTAAATTCAACTCACTTGTCATTTTAATGTGGACTAGTTTTAAAGACTAAATTAAAATATTTAACATTGGATATAAAGATCCATTCGTAGTCTTGATCTTTGAATTTCCATTAGACAAAATGTTCAAGCATTCTGAATCAAGTTATATAACGAATTAGTTCGAATGGAATGTCACTTATTATCTCCGAAGTGTTTTGAAACAGTATTGTGACGAATGTAAACCAGGAAAGTCCCGGCGTAAAGACGAATATAGTGTCAATTGATTGCAGTCACTTTGCGTATAATCTGTCTTTAGGAAGCAGCTGAGTCAATGGTTCATTCATGTGTCAAAAAGCAACGATGGTGCTATGTCCTTTGATTAAGTTTCTCTGTGAATAGTATTGTCTTTGCGACAAACAACGTGGATTAGGAATCGACATCATTAGGATTTCGAGATAAAGTATCTGCTAAGACGTTGTCGGATCCTGTGATGTACTCGATTGAGAACTCGAAAGGTTGAAGGACTATAGCGAATCTGGTCAACTTTGGACTTTTGTGATTTGCTCGTTGTAGTGCTGCTACGGCCCTCTGGTCTGTTTGTACCACGAAAGGGGCACCTAGTAAGAATTTTTCCAACTTCGTTATCGCCCAAACGACTGCTAAAAGTTCGCGGTCGACAGTTGAATACTTGACTTCAGGTGGTTTGAGTTTCCGTGAGATGTAGAGGTTTGGGTGGAGGATATCGTCATGGTATTGGAGCAAACATGCGCCAATTCCGTAGTTACTCGCATCTGTACGAAGAATGAACTTTTTAGGAGCATCAGTTAGTCTCAAAATAGGTGGATTTGAAAATATATAAATTATTTGCCGAAAAATTCTGTCACATTCGTCAGTCCATGTCACCTTCACTGGCATGTCTTTCTTTAGTAATGAGGACAAGACAGCCGTGATAGATGACCAGTGAACCTATGCTGTATTGGGCTGAGCATAGTTAATACCAATAACGATATTACTGTTTCTTGTAGGCATGGTAAAACACAAATAAGACGAAAATACGAAGTGTTATTGTAGATAAGACAAAACAAGTGTCACTTAATAGACAAGCCTATAAGATCTAAGTCATACAAGAATAAATGACCAATAAAGAAAAGAAATGATGACTGACTAGTGCTGAGTCATCAAAGATGTGACGAACCGTGTTACCGTAACCTGTTATATGCGTGACGCAGAATTAGGTACTAATTTGAATCTCAAAGAATGATTGTGAAAATAAACCCCATTGTCAAGCTTGATAACCTTTCGAGCATCTCTGTTGTTACGAAGTGTAACCAGAGCTTCACCATACCTGTTATTGGTAGGTGGTAACAGACGCACGAACCTAACGTCTGCCGTGCATTGAAAAAAAATTGCCAAGTGTCTGCCATGTAGTACCTTGTGGCAGATTGCTAACTAATACGGTACGAGAATATGTACCCTTCCCAATATAAGTAGGACCATTGTCCCTAATATGAGAAAAAGATTGATGTGCAACATGAGTTAATTGAGGTACCTTGCCATGTATGTCCCTCATATAAGTATTATTCCTTCCATAGACTGGAATAGTATGTTGGGCCTGAGTATAATGACCCTTACCCTGTAGTAATGTATTTGTAGCACGTGTAGTCGTAGAAGGATCACAAGAAAGACCTACATTCTTTTGTTTAAATGTGCTGGTATTAATTTTATTAGGTATATTTTCGTTATTATTAACTCCAACATTATTTTTCACCATCTTATTCTTCTTAGTACTCTTCTTTGTAATGTCGACATCATCAACAATTTTCTTTGGATCAGTTGTAGCCTGATCCTGTCTCCAACATCTATTTTCCGAATTGGCAGTAGTATCCTGACGAAGAAAAGTATATCTCCCTCGAAATGATCTTCTAATCACCACTGGGTGTATTGACACCTTAGTATCAGTTTTCGTACTTGAGTCATGTCGTAAAGTACGATTATTCCCTTTATTGTTCATCAATATTTTTTTACCTGCCAGTACGTCTAGTAGACAATCAATCCTCATTCTTAGTTTATTATTTTCAGAAGTTAGGAATGTAATCTCTTGCCTCTGCTTCTTATTTAACTTATCTAAGTTAAATGTTATCTGCTTCTCACTAGATAGTAAGGAATCAAATGTGTTCACTGCTGTAGCAAGATTGTAAATTTGTTGTTGTGTCTCATTTTCTAATTCTGCATATGTATCTTTCTCCTTCAGGAGTAACGCTTCTAATGTTGTCACCCTGTTATCAATGAGAGAATCATCAGTCATGGTGGAAACAGAAACACTAATACCCGATTCTGTATTCCCCTCTTCGTTTTCTGATTGCACTTCATCCATTAATTCCCTACAAGTCTCATTACATCCATGGGAATTAACCATAAGTGTCTTATTATATTCACGCAATAATGCCAAGTCCTGCGTGACAGATTTCCCGTTACCTATATGGTCATTTAGTATCAGTTTCACTGAAGTTACATCGTCATCACACTTTTGTTCCTGTCTAAGACAAAAGTCATAAATTTTATCATTATATGAATGACATACATCCAAAATATTATTGTTATCAAATGATATACTCCCAATTTCCCATTTTTTTTTATATCAATCTTTGTCTTCACACCCCTGTTTAAACAGAATTGCTTATATTGTTCCGCATCATCGTAAATGGAACCTAACTGTATATCATCAGTGAGAATCAATCCACATTGAATGGCCTGGTCTGCATGACTATCGGCTCTTAACGCAGTATCAATCTTATTATCCGATGTTTTCTTTACTTTCTGAATTAATTGCAAACTAGCTACTTCTGACATAAGTTCTTGAATCTTAGCGCACTGTGTGTGAGTTTCCAGCTTTAAGGCTGCGGCATTATCTTGCAAATTTTTCAATTTAAGTTTGTCAGCCTCGAGTTCCAACGATTTATTGGTTTCCATTGTGGATTCTAACGAGGTCCTAGAATTTGCAAGCTCCACTTCCAATATTCTCAATTTCGAATTGTCATTATTGCTCTGACGTTTTAGTAAATTCGCCTCATTTCGCAAGTCATTTATAGACTTTTCTTGACTGGCAATAATCTCCAATAATTCTTCTTCTCTTTTCTCATCAATGGTTTCTAAACTTGTCATTCCTTTCTGCTTATTCCATGTGTTGTGCGTTTGTTGATTATAATCATTGTCGCCTAGAATAGCATTATGAATGTTATTCATTATGAAACCATGTTGGACGTGTACGTACCGTTCCACAAAAGTACGAAACACTCCACCTAGTAAGTCTGCTATGTCCCTAGCTATAATCATATGTGGGACAGAATGAAAATTAACATCCACAAAATCTGATAAATCGGATGCCGTACGATATAAAAATTTATCTAATACCAAATCTTCAAGGTCTGGACCCTGAAAACTACCATTCCTACTTTCTTGGAGGAGATCCCCCAACATAGACCCTATATACGACGTAGAAGTTTTATCTACTTTTTTAACATTGACAAAATTGTCTTGAACCGCTATGTTGTTTTGAGTATCCGCCTGTACCCTTGAGACATTATGTAAGTCAGTAGTATGCTTTATATTCTGTAAATTCTGGAATTTGAACTCTTCTAAACAATGTAGCAATTTCTCATCCTGAATTACCCCTTCTTGGGTATTATCTTTTAATATCAATAATGAACCCTCAGATTTAAGCTTATGACTCTGAGACACATGTGTACAATCTGTACTTAAAATGGAATTAACACTATCCAACTTACTATCTACATTGTTCACCTCTCGTATCTCCTCATTTACATCCACCAAATTCTGTTGTATTTTATTCTCTAATTCATGTATCCTCTTCTGTAGCTCCTCTAATTTTGCCTGACGTTCTTCTTCTAAAACCTCAATACGACTTATTTCTGCTTCAACTTCTTCATCACTAAACCTCAAATTATTCATAGCCGAATGTATCCTAATATATGATCTTAAATGGTTACCTTTCATACCAAGTTCCCGTCCGTTCACTATAAGTTGCTCTAAAGTTAACATGGTAAATATATATATCTATGACTCTCTTAGTCTATCAACTCATAGATGCAATAAAGTATGGTTAATCAATATAATCAACCACAATATTCTAGTACTATTAATTGTAAGTAATTTGTGATCTATAATAATCAACCATAAAATCTAGGTAGTTATTGTACTTATTGAACGTATGAATAGTCAATATAAGAAATCACAATATTATTGAACTTAATCTGGGAATGTTCAATTTAATTAATTGTAATATTATTTAACCATTATTTGTAAATTCCATACATAGACATACTATGTTGGGAAAATATTAAATATATATACTCGTTAATATATCATAAATAGTTATGATATTTATCTATTTAGGGTGCTGAATTACTATCATGCACCTAATAATTAATGGTATTATTCCTCAAGTATTATATCATTCAATCAGTGATATGTGCTAAATAAATCATTTAGTACTGGAAAAATGTACTAAATAATATACACTATGTCTCTTATATGCAGGACAGACTAAAAAGTCAAATTATTTTATAAATATATATATTATTATATTATGCCTTAATCATGAGCTATAAAGTGCATCGCCCATTTCTTGGACTACCACTGCAACTTGGTGCAAAGTCCCTAATTCTCCTTAAAAGTCATAAATTTTTAATTATATTCATATACACTCTTATTAAGCAAGAAATTATAGTATTAATATTAAATTATGAACAGATGAAATGAAAACAAACAATACCATGGGTTAACCAAGGATAAACAAACAATATTACCACGAGACAAGACATTTCTACAATAAAAATTGATATTATAAAACCAAATCTACTAACCGGAAATATAGAGCAGGGTGAAGGTTAACTGAATATAGAGTTAAATCTGTGTACACAAAAATTAATGACGCAAACATGGACTCATTGACGGTTATACAAAAAAAAAAAATGAACTGAATAATAGCAAGATCAGAAAAAAACATGATAGATTACCAACATTGTTACAGAACTAAATAAAATTTAAACTGAATACAATAAAATACAACGATTATTTCACAGAACTAGACATCTAACATATAATGTGAATTAAATGCAATCCCGAACGAACCAAGCCCCGGTAATGTCGTCGACGCGTTCTCCGCGAAATGCAATTTAATTCACCGCCCTAAAGAACATTCAGAATGAATATCGGCAATCCTTAGAGCCATATTTATTCATTCCGAATCGCCGCTCCAACCTCCCACGAATTAGGCACAGCACAAACAATGAAAACAGATATAACGTACATATATAACATATAGAATGGACATGCCTGCAAATGTGAACTAGACTCAGTAATGTTTCTTCTCAATGACAACAGTCACGAAATGAGACTTATCTTTTAACCCGTCGTCCGATACGATCTTCACCAACGGACTAGACTAGACTAGTGTATAGGACTGTTTGCTCCTTGTTGGCAAATAATGTCTTTTCAATCATTTGGTCTTTCGAGAAGTTGTATTCTTCAATGAAACAGTAGGTGAGCTAGCTTCGTCCTTCGATCGTTGGCTTGTACACAGAATATTGTGACGTCACTAATTTGCATAGTTACACAAGCCACGTCATGTTCGGAATCATGTGACTTGAATAGTTTCTTGTAATGATAAACAGTCTATCAGTTTGTAAATAAGAAATTTTTTTTTCTTCGTTCTTATTTCGCTCCCTATCGCTGGCCAACCATTTGTGGCGGTTTTATTTCTAGTTGTGGCGGTACGCATACCTGTCAACCTCCTGAGACAAAAATCTGTACGCCGGACCAAAAAAATCCTTACAAACACCCAAAAATCCTTACGCAAAAAATATATTAATAAATTATACGCAATACAGTTTTAAAATGAGAAATGACCAATACATATCTATTAGCATTTGAATTATTGTGATATAAAACATGCTAATAGTCTCATGCTGTTCTTTACATATAAAAAACTTAGTGATCATGAGGTACACTATTCTTTTGATGTACAGTGTTTTGTATTATAATCAACACATGCACTTTTAGCACTTTACAGATTTGCATTTGTGGGCTTAAAGTCTGCACAGCATGTATCAATGTTAATCTTACACTGTAAAATAGAAGTGAGTGTGTCTGCATTCATGGACCTCCTGCAGTCTGTGTGGATTTTTTTCATCATTGAAAATGATCTTTCGCAGTCAGCATTGCTGTGAGGGAGTGTCAGCAGTCGATGAGTGATGACTTGGTTGTTGATCCTAACTTGGATGCATCTACAATGCCAAGAAAGAGTTTAACCCATTCGACCTGAAACTTACCATGACCTGCAAGCTTTTGGTAGCCTAGACCAGTGATAACAGATTGCCATTTTATTAAAAAATAAAGCAGCGAATCTCGAGCGCTGGAATAAAGTAGGCCTACTCAACGCAAACAAACTTTTTTTTCTAGTTATGTAGGGCCTACACTGAATATTATGACAATTTATCGGAAATATATTGAAGGGCAAGACATAACTGGAAAGATTAAGACAGCGATTAAATTGCAACAAAGCAAAACAACAGCAATATTTAACCAAGTTATAAGTACTTAGCTTTTTTAAACAAAATGGCGTCGAAGTGTGGAGGCAAGCAAGCGTGGTCATTGATAACAGGTAACTTTAAAAATAAATC
Organism: Oreohelix idahoensis; assembly: GCA_024509875.1. Classification (NCBI taxonomy): domain Eukaryota; kingdom Metazoa; phylum Mollusca; class Gastropoda; order Stylommatophora; family Oreohelicidae; genus Oreohelix; species Oreohelix idahoensis. The sequence continues at coordinate 178,164 of JAMPIV010009990.1, read as the reverse complement.
ATGTCACGCTGAAAACCGAAAGTGTTTGAGTCCGAATTCAAAGTTTTTGCCAAATTGTTGGGTATAAAAGGATTTGGAAGATGGCTGTATACCGCTCCACCTATGTCCCAGTCTTGACATATGGATGCGAGTCGTGGGCAATGACTACAACCCACAAAAGCCAGATCCAAACCTCAGAAATGAGGTATCTGAGGAAAGTGGTTGAAGTAACAAGAAAAGACATGGTTCGCAACCAGACGATCCGTCAAGGCCTAAAATCTCATCCGCTGCAGACCCAAATAGAACAGTTCCAACTAAGATGGTTTGGCCATGTCTGCAGAATGGGAGAAGATCAGCTACCACGACAAGCATGGGAAACAAAGAGCCAGGGATCCAGACCCCCAGGACGACCCAGAGTCCGCTGGGAGGACAACATTAGACAATCTTTGAAGGGCCGAGGACTAGAATGGAACCAGGCCAGGAAGAAGACAGCTGATAGAATGGTCTGGCGCTCTCTCTTCCAAACCTCTACACCTCACGGTAGAAGGGAAACGACTAAGTAAGTATAAAAGGATTTGATTGGTTGCTGGGAGAGACCTCAGTTTAAAAACGGACACTGAGATTCCCGGAATTAAAAAAATTGGTTAAATAAAAAATTCTGGGCTAGAAAATATTTTCTGATTTAAAATTTAAAAAAACTTGGGTTGGAAAATATTTTAAGAATTTAAAAAAAAAAAAAAAATTTTTTTTTTTTTTTGGTTTTTTTTTTTTTTTGGGAGGAGAAAAATCCGTACAACGAGTTTGTACGGCCGTACACTGCTAAAAGTATCAAAAATCCGTACAATGTACGAAAAATTCGTACAGGTTGACAGGTATGGCGGTACGCCTCTTCTTGTTGTGGCGTAAGGGCCCAACGGTTTTCTCGTTGCAAGGTTAGGTGTTATGTTATTGCGGGGAGAGTTAGTCAATCATGATCATTATAGAGCATCGTGCTGATAGATGGTTAATTTCGCAAGTGGTGGTGTAAAGCTTTGTATCCATTATACTGACGGTTGAACTTCTGATATTCAATAATGGGATAAGTCCTTTATGAGTCCACATGTATTTATTACATAGAAGATTATAGACAATATTTCAAACAATGGTTGTCATGAAGCATAAATATATAAAGTTCTGTTCCTTCCTTGAATTATGATTTATCTTCAATTCAGTCCTTGTCAAATAACAAATAGACAGAACGACATAACTGTATGCACGCGTGGCTGGTGATCCCAGCGACCGACAGTGAGATTATGCGTTCGTCAATAATTATAAATCTATCTCGACTTAGGTTTAGTCACTTACTAACCTGTAGCATTCTTCTTCCAAATCATAACATTGGACTGACCCATGTCCATCATTAATTATAATATAATCTGTGTGGCACTCCATGCCCGACACTGCATGAATACAAGGACACGTCTTATCCGTTCGACGGTCATACAAGAAAGGGGTCTGGTAACCTAGTCACGGTGCGTGACATACCAACGCACACACGTCATAATCAATCGTGTGTATCGCGTACACTAAACTAACAATTATTTACATTATATTAAACGTGGTCACCTCTTAATCTTATGCTGCTAACCTCTAGCAGACCATGCCAATAAAATACCGTAACAGGATCCCAGCAGCGCGTGTACATAGCCATGATGGTCTGTCGACATGATTTCAATATGACACGAACGGATATGAACATATATATGCAAGTAAATTCTAATGAACTATATGTGAATGTATACCTACGTGAATGTCTCGTGTGTGAACTGTAAATAAATCATGGACTCCAAATTGAGGACTTAATCACATCGATACGTTAAAGCCGTTTTGTTGCATTTGCCAATGTTGATTATTATGGTACTGAAGAACTCTTTTGATAAGAAAAAAATATATATATATAATGATGAGCTCCGAAAGGAACGAATGTCTTCTTGGACAGCCAACACATAATGAGTCCATATAACGGTGACCCTCATTGAAGATTATAACCGAACAAAGCATGCATTCGCGATTGAACAAATACTGAACCAGCTCAGCCTTATCAGCTCCTTATTACCATCCTTATCAAACACACAAGAATGAAAACTGCTTCTCTTTACGTTGCTTGACTGCCTTAACATTTGAGTTGAAATTTCTGTTTGAGTTGGACTTAATTTCTTTTGATTTTCAGAAACTCAGGATGAGACCATTTATCCTTTATTGCTGGGTACTCGAAGGTTGCTTGATACGGATTTTGTCCGGATATCGAGTAGCCAGGTTTAAATTGTATCAACAACAAAAAGATAGGAAAAAAAATACTCACAAGAAGAAATACAAGAAGAGTGTGATGGTATTGCTCATTTCGGTTTGGCGGATCCATTCCATTGACACTATTTCTAGATCATTTGGTTTAAGGTCTGCCTGTGTTCATTTCAAGTTTTTCTTTCTCTTTTATTTAATCATAGATGGTAGATGAACCAATACCGTAGTCATCATATAAAAACTTCCCCGCTGCACCATTGTCTAAACGTTTCAGAAACACCACTTTATGAGACATGAAGACTCCGTTGGAAAAACCTGACATGTCACACTTTTACACAAAGTGAGTTAGTGCCATTGGCACATTAAGCATATGTCAAAGAAATGTAGAAATGAAAATTATATTTGAAATCGTATTCCTTTCCAAGAACATGAAGCATAAAAATAGGCCATCTTTTTGTGTGTGATAGCGTTTGAAAGTTTAAAATTCAATTTTCTCAGAATTTATTTTTGTGACATACCAGATTTTTCCAATGGAGTCTTCATATATGATTCCTTTTAGCCCTCTTGTCAATCTGTTGTTAGCCTTTCTTGTTTTTCTGTAGGCCTTTTTGCATAATGACCTTGGGTACATATGACTATGGCTGAACAATGCATTACAAATGTGAGCATAAATCATGAGGATACAAGTCTTCACCAATGACTAGTTTGAAAACAGTTGCACATCAGTGGTGCCATTATAAATGAAGCAGAACCCACTGGAATTACTTGGCATGCACTTTAATTATTACGCTGTAGATTTCTTGATTTCTCCCCGACATTCTAGAGACTGGGTAGCCAGATAAATGATCCCATAACGTATTTCCCACTGCAGTCAAAACTACTTTTGCCTTTTGAGTTCTTACATTAAAATTCTTATCTGTTCTTGCAAGTCTGCCTTTACTGCTGCCAAGTATACTGCTCCATGTTGTAGAGATGTATTTCCCAGTGCAAAATGTCCAATGTTTGTCGCATTAATTCTCATAATCTCTGTCTTTCTTTTCTGTGCATTTTCAAACCTAATTGATGTGACCTCTCATCAAGTAGTCTCATTTCAGCTTGCATCTGTTTATGGGACATCTGCAGAATCTGGATTCTCAAGCTGTGTTATCAGGGTCCACTGAATGCCATTTCTAGTTGTTGATGTTGCTGTTTTCATAATCAATTCAGTCTACAGTAAGAAGAGAAATGGCGACAAGAAGCATCACTTCCACCGTCCAGTTGTTATCTCAAAGGGCTCAAAGTTATCCTTTGTGCAGAATTCTACATTTTGTGATTTCATGTTTTTTTTATTTATATAGGTTAATGATCCGAAGAATGAACAGGCATAACAGAACTGATTTAACCATTATTCGTGCATGTATGTTAACACAGGATTCAACTTAATATGGATATGCAACAAGTTAGTCTTCAATGGGATAAGTAGGTTGCAGAAAAATAGAAAGCGGCGTGTTGATGTGAGTGGTCAGACTGAAGGACTGACAAAGTTAGGTTAATAGGATGAAGAATCAATAACTCAAATAGGGAGTGAACAATTTACTGATGACAGAGTTGAGCTGGGAAGCATCTATTAAAATGGGGAAGAGGTAAAGGAAGTATTTTCTCCTCATGAGAGGTTTCACATTGAAGTTTGAGTATGCTGTGACAGTGCAGGTACATGTTTGCATATGTTGCTTTTCTTATTCATTTATATATATATATATATATATATATATATATATATATAAATATATATATATATATATATATATATATATATATATATATATATATATATCATCATCATTACCATTTGTCTTTTTTGCTCCCCATGGAGCAGGGAATTACCATGTAGCTGGTGTCCATGCAGGAAGCCTGCACTAATCATTCACATACTCTCGTAGTAGTGGTTTCTATAGCAATTTATTTTACATGATGAGGTTGCCAGTCTCCTGTACCACCACATATTATAGTCGTCTTGTACATATTTGAAGTAGCAGCAGCATGAACATACAGCTATAACATATGTAGCAGCAGCATGAACATACAGCTATAACATATTCAATGAAAAAAGGTAACACGTCTAAAATGCAAAATCTTTTTTATTTCTAATACATGATGAGGTCAGAAATGAAAAACAGTTCTGCTCCACTATGTAAGTAATCAAAAGATGCCCAATTATATCGCCATAGTACTGCTTTATTCTATCTCCACTGTTGGCCAAAAATGATGTCAGGTCATAAATCAACATTATATAGTTTCATCTATCATCCTACACAATATCTTAGTTAACAGTTTTGGATCATCGTGAGAAATTTCATTTTAATATGATATATCCTTCTTGTCAACTAATAAGCCAAAACTTTGAACATGTTTTTCTCAAAACAAGCTGAAGTGGAGATGGAATAAAGCAAAACTAACGCAACAATATGTCAGTCCATATAACTGAGCTGACATATCTAATATTTATCATTTATAATTCACAATATATGACATGAAAACATTCATGGCAAATTATATGCCTATTTATATAATGTGCTTCATGCATCTAATATTTTTATTTCTAATATATAATGGAAGAAATTTTTTTTTAAATTGGGGCAACTACTACATTTGTACTGGCAACCTGTATGAAACTAAACTTTTTATTTCAAATTCACACTGAATGTGCTGAAATATTAAATGTGAATCATTACATTCACTTCTTACTCTTCCACTCCCTGCAAAGCACAGGCTTTCAATAAAGCCTTCCTGTCCTGTACCATCCATTCAAGTTCTTTCCAAGCCTTGTTTACCCCTCAGATCTCAGTCTCCAGTTCTCATGTTTTTCTGTCTCCCATTTATCTTACCTTGGGGCTTCAAGAATAAGGGATTGCCTTGTAATGCTGATCAACTGACTTCCTCAACGTGTGTCCTATTCAACACCAGTATTTTCTTTTCAATTCTTGTTCCATTGGTATTTGACTGTGAATCATTGCTGTGATTAAAATAAAAACATTTCTGTGTAAAATGAATGCATTTTTAGGCAACCATGACTAATATGGGAAATCAAGAGCCAGGGATCCAGACCCCCAGGATGACCCAGAGTTCGCTGAGAGGACAACATTAGACAATCTCGGAAGGACCGAGGGACTAGATTGGAACCAGGAGGAAGATGGTCAACAGAATAGTATGGCGTTCTCTCTGGCAAAACTCTACACCCCAACGACTAAGTAAATAAGTAAGTAAGAATGCATTTTAGGTAATTAATCTGAACAAACAAATATTTCTAATTTTTATAATGTAATAATATAAATATTCATATAAAAACACTTCAAGGTCTAATCTAACAGGAAAGAATCTGTTATCACTGTACCAGCGAGAAAAATGAAAGGTTCTGTAAACAAATAAAAACATACAGGTGACTAATAGACACATGTTTATATTCCAGCAAATGCATACAGTTTAATCTTAAATGAATTTTCAAAACAACTAGAAGTAAAACATGAAGAATGGTTAAAAACTAAATTAATAAAAGCAGAAGAGGATGGGGCAAGGTTCAGACAATACAAAGATTTTAAAAACTCTTACTACAGAAAAAAAAAAATAGTAAAGAAGAGAAGAAGATGGACACAGATGTGGTGTGTGACATTATAAGAAAACAGACATGACCAAAAAATGCTCACTGAAAGCTCAAATGTGAGTGGAATGGAGTCAACCATCACAAAGTAGAAATAACAAAGATTACAAAATTAATCAACAGGAACGAACGAACGAACTTTATTTTCAAAGGGTTGAGAATTGGGCACCCAGGCCCGTCTGACATTCTGCCCTTCCTTCCTCTCACCTTTCATACTGAATTCATTTATTCCCGTATGCATTTGACAGCACAGGAAGGAAAATTAGGGCGCCCATTAGAGCAACAAAATATTAAAACTACTGAAAAATAAGAATCTTGGTATAAAATAAAGGTATCCTAGGAAACTGTAAAATCTGTGACAGTCAAAGCAACATGGGCAACTTTGTCTGCAAAGGTCAAGCATTAATATCCAGCTGCCTTAAACACATGACATGCCACAAGTTTGTGGCCTAAATTCTTCTCAGTGCTACATTATTTCCTTTATCATTTATATGGATATTTCATTCTATACCACATAACTTTCGTTAACAATACAAATGAAAAATCCTGTATAATGATTTTGAAATATCAAGAGAACAGTTTCTGCAAATAGCTCAAAGTCTATAAATTGTGTATAAATATGTCAAAAAAATGCTATAAATGAGTTGCTCTAAATGTATAAGCAACTTATAAAAATCTAATATGAATAGTATAGGCCTAAATATGTTGTTCAAAACCACAGGTCTATACAATTCACATCATAATGGTAGGCTATCACTTTTTAAAAACTGAAGGAAATAGAAAAAGAAGTTATCTTCCTTCAGAAAGTTTTTTTTACTGTGGTGCTTGATGAAATCTGTAAATAAATTATCACTATTTAAATTCAAATAGAACCTTCATACATATCTTGTCTTAACATACAATTCAATCTACTCCTTTCTGATAGCACGTTGAGCATCTTCAACCAGCATAGCAACAGTAGGCTATTGAGCTTCATCCTCAGTGTCTAGGTTCAAAGCTCACTGCTCGCATTTTTAGTTGGTGTGAATGTTGAACTCGACATCTGTGGGTGGAGGATACCCCAGCAACTCATTCATCATATTCAGTTTGAGCCACAATGCTTGTGCAGTAGGAGAAAATGAGTATTTGCTGCTCTTTTCATAGCAGAGTAGGCCAGACTAAAGCACAAGATATACAAAGAAAACAGAAGATTATCCAACTTTATGGCTTCTCTATTAATTTTTTGTCCTGAATACTACATTAATTGCAGAAAATAACATAAGTATGGTGTACAATTATTTTTTTAAAGCATGTTTTTAAATAATGCACTTTGGTAAGCTATTCAACACATCACCTAAGTTTGAAGGGCAGCTTATAAATCCAGGGAAAATTACTTGTGTACTTGTGCCCTGGTTATCAGACCAACAGAGATGTGTCAGCTGTTGGGTTAGTAGAGACCCAACTGCCAGAATGCTTATGGACTTTCTCAGCAAGCATTCCACACACATTGTTTCCATTTGATTCTATATAATTACATATTTATAAGGTGCTTTTTCTTACAAAATAACTGCCAAGAAATGTTTTACATATTTACATTTTAACCTACACATAACTATGCAGTTCCCCACTTTTTTTCTGAATAAATCATCCTTGACAAAACATCTGACTGATTTCTCTGCACCTTAACAATCAGTCATCCTACTGGCATACTCTGTTTGTACACATATGTTTGCACAAACATAAAATTCTCTCTCATGATGCATCTGTATGAATTTAGATACACAGACACTGCATCATCTCTCATGATGCTTCTCTTCTTAAATCTCTTTCCAGCAACTCCTGTGAGTCTGGCATCTCTCAGGTCTTTCATGATTTCTCTTCTCCATGAGCTCCTTGGTCTTTCAATATACAGCCATGTCATTTAAAGCAGCGCTCTGCAACCAGTGTGCCGTGGCACATTAGTGTGTCACGAGTGTCAGCATAGTGTGTCATGACACTAAATAGAATACACCATATAATGGTATACAAAATTATATATTACGGTAAAATATGAAAGAATCTCATGTAAATAATTGGCTGAATTATAATAATCCAGCAATGCATCACAAAAAATTACAGAGCATTGTCTTACGATTGCAACACATTTTTAAATACTTACCAATAATAATAATAACAGCCCCTTCAGTCATAACTGACTATGGGAATGCACCTACGAAGTAACAGTTCTCAGCTGCTTCTTTTCCGGGTGTTCCTTTCTATGTTTTCTCCTCTCTTCTGCTTGCCGTAAGAGCTTCTTTTTGTCCAATCTGAGGTGGCACCACAGAGAGCATTGCCACTTGGTGCCATCGGCAGCTTCATCCTCCCAGGTTGCTGGATTTATGTCCAGTGCCCTCATGTCTCTCTTGCACACATCTTTGAACCTCAGCTGCTGTCGCCAAACTGTTCTTTTGCCATCTGCCAGTTGTCCGTAGAAGATAACTTACCATAACCACCTACTTAAATATAATAGTGTGCTGTGGCATGTTGAACATCAATTAAGTGTGCTGTGGAATGTTGAACATCATTTAAGTGTACCGTGAAGTAAAAAAAAAGGTTACGGAGCACTGATTTAAATCTTACAGTCTTATATTCTTTATTCTTCTAAACTCCTGTGTTCCATGTTGAGTACAGCACACCAGTTGCAGCTTTCCACTGCATATTCATTTCTAAGCTAGTGGTTTTGCTTCTCCAAGATTCACTTGATCTATCTAAATTTACTGTTATGAGTTTGATGCAAAGTTGTTAGTCATCCTTCTCTTAACAAATAGCCTTGTGGTTTGCAGCCCAGTGCCTGGCTGGCATTATTATGTTGTTGACTGTGTATGTGCTATCCAAACACTTGTGTTTTCCTGATGATTATATTCCTGAAACAAAATGGTGATAGTCTAGACAAATTCAGTCACACCATACTACATTTACAAAATATCCTATGTGCTACCAAGAATCTCTGAAGAAACAACAGGATCCCTGCTGCCACCAGAAATGTTGTTGAGACGTGACCAGGATAAAACAAATTTCTCAATAAACCACTACTGCATAAACACATAAAGCTCTTTGCCACAGGCCCCTTGCATGGGGTCAACTGCAGGGATGCCATTAGGAGCAAAAACTGGACATTGATTCATTAACTCACCCCATGTGGGTCCATGTGGATCCCTGTGGGTCTCAGAAGTGACAAAGAAAGAATATGCATGCTGCACCCTCAGGCATGTCGTACAAGGCAACTAATGTGAGGTGTTGGATATGGCTGGAAACCTCATCATGTAAAACAAATTGTTACAGAAACCACTACTGTAAGAACATGTGAATGCAAGGTGAAGGGGACCAGCTACAATGATGGTGCTATGCTCCATAAGGAGTGCAAAGGAAAATGATGATCATGATTCACTCACTCATCATACATTTATTCAGCCTTAAAACCAAAATTCATTCACTCATAAAATACTTAGTCTTGAAATCAAACTATCATTCATGCAGTCAATGTGGCTAATAAAACTATTACTTATCATAGTAATATACAGCCTTGTTAATGAAACATGACTTACCCCATACTCAGCTTTCTTTAACGCAGCAATGACACTTTCTTTATCACTTGAATGCACTGGCAAAACCTCAAGTCTAAACTGAAAACAGTTTATATTTTTAAAGAAAAGATAAAAAATAACACTAATGATCGTTCCCTAAACAACTGTTTTATCATACATCAGTATCAGAGATGAATCTACTCGGAGGCTTGAGCTTCAGGGCTCCCCAAGTCCGGTTCTCTCTATAATACATTTCTTTCCATCCCCCAACACTTTTTTTTTAATAAAAGGGGCTCTTCTAAGAGTTTAAGCTTCAGAGCCCCCAAAATGTAGATCCGCCACTAATCAGGATAAGACACGACAACAAGTTGAATGGTAACTGTGGACATAAACAGTTTGAGATAAAGGCAGACGTTGTGCTCTCATCTCAGATTTAAACAGTATGAGAGAATGGCTTATGTTTTGTCCCCCATCCCTTAAATTTAATCATTTTTATAGTATGAAAAATAAAAATAATTTCTCGACATGATCTACCTTCTGATTTCCATCCTCTGAGACTACTACTTCTGTAAAATAATGCCATTAACTTTCTTAGATCTGCAGAAATTATATACCCCAACACAACAACCACTGACCTCTTCATCTGATCGCTTGAGTGTCACATTGTCGAGATGACCCATCAACCAATAGAAGCGAAATTCTGCCTGTGAACGGTTTTTTTTTTTTTGGGGGGGGGGGGGGGAAGAAGTAAAATAGTAGATGACGTTTTTTTTTATGTTACTCATAATGATGTAGCAATTACCAGATAACAATTTCTCTAAACAACTATTCTAGAATCTTCTGCCAATTAAAATAATTGTGAAGGTAAAGGTAGTCCCATAGCCGAAACTGCTGTAGGGTAGTGAAGTGTTAGAGACTTCACCATACTAGGTCCAGCTTTTTTATGAGGTTGGGTGGCCAGTTCCCTTCATCACTGCATCTTCCTATCCCAAACAATGAGATGGTGGCTGTAATGCTATGAAAGGAAGCACATAAAGCACTCATAGAATGGGAAGCAATGGGAGCAAGAATTCTTCTTCTGCGTTCAGTTTGCAGTCATGCTAAATCTGCAAGCCTGTCGCTTGGATGAAGTCCACAGTCTTTTCCAGATCAGCACTGCAGCCCCATAGCTTCTGCTTGAGCTCAGCACCTCCTGGCCAGATCAGACGTCTTGGGTCATCATCGGTTGGGCAGTTTTCGAGAATGTGTTTAGAGATCTGGATTCTAGTTCCACATGGACATTCATTTGTATGAGATATCCTGAGGCGATAGAGATGGCCCAGTAATCTACAGTGTCCAGTTCTTAGGTGGAATATGATGGTCATTTGGTGTCTGTTAACGTTGGTGGATTGGGTCATCTCTGCTGTATGTATGACATTCCTCCTTCCACTGATTTTTGTACTTGTTGTGGATTATGGTTTTAACTTCTCGATAGGGCAATGGGTGGCTGTATTGTTCCATTTTACTGCCACTTTTAGATACAGCATCTGCTCTCTCATTTCCAGTGATTCCACAATGGGAGGGTAACCACTGAAGAACAATGGTTGATGACCTCTGGATAATGTTAAGCTCAGATCTGATTTTATGTGTCACATTTTCGTTTCTGGTGTTCTGCATTGATTCCAGTAATGATCTACAGTCAGTGACCAATAATAATAACGGCAACAGTCAAAACACCCAACAAGAAAATAAAGATAAACATCATCACATCTTGTGAAAGAAGCATGTCACATTAGACTACAAAATATCATGGGTAGAAAGAGAAGAAAACATCACAATTTTGATGGGCGACCTAAGTGCAAAGATAGGAACAGACAACAAAGGCTAGGAAGAAATCATAGGAAAACCATGGACTTGGGATAATGAATGAAAATGGAGAAATATTTTTTAAACTTCTGTGTTTCAAATCAAATGGCTATAGGAAGAAGCATGCTTCCATAGAAATGGAATTCAGCAGACTTTCACTAAACAGCTTGATGATCTATATTCTGCTGACAACCTGGCTCTTCTATTCTATAAGTGTAATCATATACAAGACAAAATGAAAATATTTGATGAGAGTTCACATCAAGTGAGTCTGAAAATACACATGGAAAAAACAATGAGAATAAATGCATGAAATGATAACAAGACTGCACTTGAAGAAACACCCCTGCAAGACGTAGAGTCATACGTATATCTTGGCAGCAACATAGAGGCACAGACAATGATATCAAAATAAGGATATAAAAGATAAGAGGAGCTTTCATGGTACTGGGAAATATATGGAACTCATAAGAAATCAGGTACAACACAAAAATAAGCCTCTGCAACTCAAGTCTGTCCTATTGCATGGCTCTGAAACATGGAGAACAACAAAAACAACAGCCAAGAAGTTACAGACTTTCATAAATGGGTGCTTGCATAGAATAGAAGAACTAAAATGGTATGGCAAGGTCACCAAGGAATGGCAAGGTCACCCATGTGAAGTTGATGACCAGAACCAGACAACTGCCATTGGAACAAGAGATGAGAAGAAGACACTGTTCAAAGCATTACAAGACAGTCCTTTTCTCTGGAATCCCAGGAGCAAGAGAAGCAGAGGTAGACAAAATAACATATGGAGAAAGAACTGAAGACACAAATTAGAATGATAAGGAAGACACGGAAAGACCTTGACCTAATGGCACATGACAGAAAAACTAGGCCCAAGTTTGAAGGACGACTTGGAGTGCTGAAAGGCAAAGAAGAATAATAGTCAGATGACTGGAACCAAAAGGTAGACACGTCCATAAACTACTGAAAGCTCCAACAAGGACACATCAAATATCCAGAGAGCCAAAAATACCCTGCAATAAAAAGCTGTTTAGACTGCAACTAGAAACAGGATATTTAATGATAGAAGAGTCCTACTGCACAATATATCTCCAGACTTATACCATAGAACACTATCCACTAATATGTAAGTAATACGAACAACAAAGAAAACTATTAACAGATTACTTCAAAAGCACAAAATTCCTCAACACCATTACTAGAAGTTTGGCTAAAAATTGACCTAGCTAGAGAGTTACATCATCATCATCAGTTGCCATCTCCACAACGAAGGTTGGCTGTAATGGATCTCCAACGTCTTCTGTCTCTTGTCTTGGTGGTGCACTCTGATAGACTCTTTCCTGTCCATTTTTTGATGTTATCTTCCCACTTATAGCGCTGTCTTCCCCTTGCACGTTTGCCTTCAACTCTCCCTTCTGTTATGGTCTTCTGCAAGGTGTTATGCCTTTTTATGTGGCCAAAGTATTTTAGCTGCCGAACTTTGACCCCCCTCATTAGTTCTCTTTTCATACCTAGATTTTCTAGGACCTCCTTATTTGTTTTCATCTCTTTCCATGAGATACGCCCCATTCTTCTATATATCCACATTTCAAGAGCCTCAATTCTTTCTTCCAAATGCTTATTCATCGTCCATGTTTCTGCACCATACAGAAATGCAGAATATATATAACACTTTATGATTCTCAGTTTTAATTTGTGAGATAACTGTTTGGATGTCAGTATATGTTTCATGTTGTTGAATGTAGCTTTGGCCATTCCTGTTCTCTTCTTGATTTCTGTTTCACATCTGCCATCTTCTGTTATTATATGACCAAGATACACGTAGCTCTTGACTTGTTCCAGGATTTTCCCATTTACGCTTATCTTTAATGTGGGTTTATCGTCTGTTTTGCTAATTATCATAGTTTTTGTTTTCTCAATATTAATGTCGAGTCCATATTCATGACTTATACTGTTCACTTGCTTCACTAGTTCTTGTAACTCCTGTTCGCTTTCAGCTAACAACACAGTATCATCTGCATATCTAAGGTTGTTTATCGACCTTCCACTGATGTTCAGTCCTGGTATTTCCTGTATCTGTTCGAAAATTTTTTCGGTGTATAAATTAAATAGGCAGGGGGACAGCACACAACCTTGTCTGACACCTCTTTTTATGTCTATGTATGGTGAATAATTCCTTCCCGATCTTACTGTGGCAGTTTGCTCCCAATAAAGGTTACTGAGTATTCTTATATCCTTTCCATCAATACCTATGTCTTCGAGGCATTCAACATTAGAATGATAAAGAAGACACGGAAAGACCTTGACCTAATGGCACGTGACAGAAAAACTAGGCCCAAGTTTGAAGGACGACTTGGAGTGCTGAAAAGCAAAGAAGAATAATAGTCAGATGACTGGAACCAAAAGGTAGACACGTCCATAAACTACTGAAAGCTCCAACAAGTAAATTTCGATACCAAAACAAGAATAAACATATAATAGTTAAATGAGCTAAGGGGCACATTAAAGGATAAAGAAATACATTCATCTCGTTACTTCATTGCAAAAAATATTAATTATAGTAAACATGGAAAAATAAAATAAACACACCAAAATAATTAAAATAATATTAGCTACAATAAAGGAAATTGGAAGTGATGCGATACAAGAAACTATAGCACACCAGTCCCCCCTCCCCGCAACTGAATGATATAGTGTAAAATGAGATATAGTAAAAACCATAGAAAGGATTCATTCCTATACACTATAGACATTATGAAACACCATCATAAATTGCAGCCTGGAAGAAGCAACACATACACTGTCCTGTGCAGAATAAAATATACTATCTACCCAAATTATAAACCACATGGGGTTGAACAAGGTATTTCATTCATGAGAAGCAACCTATTTCTGGTGAATGGGTCAAAGCTGCAACAACAGCAATTAAAGAACTGCTTAGTGAAGTTAACATGGTTTCCTCATCTGGCAATAGATTACTGTTGGTTAGATAACTTGGTTTCAATTGATAAAAACCTTACAAGCTTGAATTATCAAGTCTGAGATAGTAATTGTTATAAGCCATAGAAATCTGCTTACAATCACTTACATAAATCACCAAAACATCTTATAACTCTGACACCAGGTCAGCAAACTTACTTACTTAGTCGTTCCCCTTCTACCGTGAGGTGTAGAGGTTTGGAAGAGAGAGCGCCAGACTATTCTATCAGCTGTCTTCTTCCTGGCCTGGTTCCATTCTAGTCCTCTGTCCTTCAAAGATTGTCTAATGTTGTCCTCCCAGCGGACTCTGGGTCGTCCTGGAGGTCTGGATCCCTGGCTCTTTGTTTCCCATGCTTGTCATGGTAGCCGATCTTCTCCCATTCTGCAGACATGGCCAAACCATCTTAGTTGGGACTGTTCTATTTGGGTCTGCAGCGGGTGGGATTTTAGGCCTTGACGTATCGTCTGGTTGCGTACCATGTCTCTTCTTGTTACTTCAACCACCTTCCTCAGATACCTCATTTCTGAGGTTTGGATCTGGCTTTTGTGGGTTGTAGTCATTGCCCATGACTCGCATCCATATGTCAAGACTGGGACATAGGTGGAGCGGTATACAGCCATCTTCGTTTTCTTACCAACCTCTTTCTTGCTGAGGAATCCTCGATTTATGGCCTGAAAAAGTCTCCCAGTCGCTGCTTTTCGAGTGGCCAACTCTTCTTTGATGCCTACCCTTTCGGTCTATAATAGCTCTGAGATATTTAAAGTGGTCGACCTGCTCCAGGACCTATTCTCCCAACTTAATCTGATGTTTTCTTTCTTCTCGTGATATCACCATGGAACTGACCATCATAATTTAACACTGAATAGTGTACTCTAGCACTATGAAGGCTCAATTATCAGGCTGAAAACTGACCTTTCCATTGTCACTGTTCTCTTGTAATTCTATATCAACTTTAATGTGACTGTGACCTTTCCATGGTCAATGTTCTCTTATAATTCTGCATCAACTATAACGTGACCATGGCCTATCCATGGTCACTGCTCTCTTATAATTATCTATCAACTATAATGTGACTTTGACCTTTCCACTGTCACTGTTCTCTTATAATTCTATATCAACTACAACGTGACTACAACCTTTTCACTGTCACTATTCTCTTATAATTCTATATCAACTATAGCATGACTACAACTTCATTAACCTCTGTATCATAAAATGACTGCTGGCCCCAGTGCATCACGTCAAACACATAAACTTTATGTAGAGATTCACACCAAACGCTCTCTAGAATGACCTTTGCTGTGGAGACATAAACAAATTTGCAGTCAATAAAGTGTAATAATGTAAAAAAATTTGTAAATTTATATGACAAAGAAATCTGGCTAACTTACTTGTCAATTTATTTTTTCAAAATCAGCATGTAATAGCAAGTTTGAAATCTATTAATCACATCTGAAATGGCTCTCAAGATATTGGTGATTTAAGTAGTTAAGATTCAAGATTTCTCAATTCTCTAAATCAGACTTGCCTTACCTAACTTTACCTACATGTTTCTTGCATGTTCTGTTCAGTGCCAGTTTCTTCACCTTACTCCAGGTTTTATATTTGCTATTTGTCCTTCTCTTCTGCTGACTTTCTCCATGTGTTTTTTGGTCACTGTCCTTCTTCCTTATGGATTCCATACCAGGGTCTACCTGGCTGTATTCTCTGGCAGTTTTTTCTGGGAGTATATGATTCGTTCTCATTCCCTTTAACTGTGTACTTAAACAGACTCTTAATTTGTTTTTCTTTTCTTAGGGTGGGGGGTGTTTCCACACATCTCTATTGCGTTCTCATTCCATATAACTGTGTAATTAGGCTGTTAATTTTTTTGGGGGGGTCAACACATCTCTATTGCATGTAATTTCTGATGACTTGATTTTAATCATGCATTTAAGGCAATTGTTGCAAAAGATTTCATACATCAAAACTGCCTTCACATTTCTACCCAAATACACTCAGTCTGTTCTTCGGAGTGTTTTGGCATTCCATGCTGTTTTGAATGAAGAAGGGATAAGAATGAAATTACAGCATGCAAGTTGCGTATGTTAAAAACCCCTTGGCAGTAGGAAATCGTAATTAGTAGGCCATACGACTGCTGCCACTGCAAAATTTACAAAATTAGGAAAACCTACCCACCACAAAAATATTTACAGAATGTTTGACTCCTGTATACACATTTTGGAATTCTTCCCGGTGCTACGGAGTTCATGCACTGTACTGAGATTCTCTTTGTGTTATCTAAGGGAGGACATCAGAGCACATATAGATTTGTCTGTGTGCAATGAAGATGGTCCTTAAAAACCAAACCAAAAAGAATCTCACATACAAAAAGACAAATACAACATATCTGTAAACACATTCATATAACAAGCATAAAAAACATATAACAAACAATAATCATACATATGCACAAAAATACCTAACAAAAAAAACACACAAATACTTACAGCCTGTTGTTTCTTCTGCAGACATGCTTGGTGAGCCATTTGGTAAATTAGATGTATATGAATCAACTAGCTTACCAGCCTTAGTGTATATGCAGGTTGTGCCCTGAAAGCAGTAAAATTCATACACCAAAAGAGTAAAAACTGCACAAACAAATTTCAACATGACCACAGTAAAACTAGATGATTTCAAAATATGTAACAGAGTCAACAATCATGTTATAATGACTAACTCTAACATTTAAGCTGCATTCCCTCACCGGCATTTCATTTAACACTAACATATATACTTAATTGTGATTGTGTGTAAGACGGTTAGAGGGATCCCATTAGAAGCCCATTGAGGCATTGGGAATATGGGGTTAGGCCCATATTTTCTTCTGGGAAGGTTAAGGCAGCCGGCGTGATGCTGACCACATCACCCCTAGTGTGCTGATGGTCAAGAAAATATGGGCCTAATACCATATTCCCAATATGCCTCAATGGGCGTGTAACGGGATCCTTTACCTTTACCATATTTTCTTGACTATCGGCACACTAGGGGTGATGTGGTCAGCATCCCGCCGGTTGTCTTAAACTTCCCAGAGTTGCTCTGGTACCCAATTCATGAGGCTGGGTCGACCCTGAAGCCGTTTGCGGTCTAAAAAATCCCACCTCAGCTGGGAATCAAACCATGGACCATTGAGATAGGAAGCCAGTGCACTAACCACTGCGCTACCACAAGAATGTTAGATGCACAGTAGAAAAACTGGTAACACCAGCCTCACATAGAGGTCCAGCAGTTCTCTGAGCAGACAAGAATAGGACTACCATGTCGTTAACAGGTGACTAATCTGGGGTTGTATATGGGGGCTGGCAACCTCATCATATAAAACACATTGCTACAGTACAGAAACTACTGCTGCAACCACTCATGAATGCTTTGATGCAGGCTTCATGAAAAGAGGCCAGCAGCAATGGTGGCTCCGTGCCCCATGGTGTGCTAAAAAAGAAAATGAATAAATGTTAAAATCATGTGTCAACAACAAATTCTTAGGATAGTTGTTCACAAAATAATGGATGGTGTAATGTCTAGAAAAGTAAAAGAAAACAAAAATTCATCAACAAACCATTTCAATGATTATGAATATCAGTACAAAGCAAATGTTTAAAAGTAACTTTAGTAATAAAGGACAAGATTTTTTTTTTCCCCTAATGGCCAAGATGAACAAAGTCAGTTGCAGACAGGGGCATCATGGCCATGAGTGCAGACAGGGCATCTCTGCTGAGTTCAGATACTGTTATTGAGGGTGCATACAAGGTATTCACAGCTCATTTTTTAATAAATAAGCATGACCCATACATATGATTTGCAACGGGATGATCACCCGTTTGCCAGTCACTTCGATTACGGAAACAACAACAAATGGGTTGATTTGCCGTTGCCCTAAAGACGCCACTAGGCGTGATGGGAAACAATGGCAAAAAAACCTATCTGCTGTTGCCCTAAGACGCCACTAGGCGTAATGGCCACTGACTGCTTTGACGGTCGGTGGCTAAGGACAGAAGAAGAAGAAGAAGAAGAATACATATGATACAATTTTGTTAGTTTTTTTAAAATTAAACAATGTCGTACCAATGGCAGCATAGAATATAAATAATTGTATGTATTGTTTTGCACACCATGACAAGAGCATGTGAATGCATCGTGCAGGCTTTCTGCAAGGGGACCAGCTGCACTTGTGGTTCCATGCTCCATTAGAAGCAAAAATAGAAAACTGATGAATTTTTATGCACAGTTAAAAATATAAACATACTGTGAACTTTCTTTCCTGAACTGACCACTTTAAATTGTTTTTAACTGGGCAGTAAATTATAAGTTATAATCTTTAATTTGTCATTGTCATTTTGATTTCCACTTCTTTCACCTCATTATTTTTTTTTCCTAATTGTATGGCATGTTTTACCAAAATTATGCATATTTGTTAAGGATTCAGTGCAAAATGGTTAAATGTGATGCATCTGAATTTGGTGGAAGGATGCCTCTTGATAAATTATCTCAACTGCAAAAATGAATTGCACATTAACCCAGCTCGAAAAAAATGGCAGAGAAAAGTAAATATGCAGATAATTAGCTGACATTTATTAAATGTTATTCATTAAAATAAAACTTGATACACCAAACTAAATTATATCCTTATTTTTAGTTTATACTTTCCCAAATATTAATTTAAAACATTCATAAGCCATATTCAACACAGTCACCTCACTTCAGCCCCGAGTTTGCACCCTTTAATTTTAAAAACAACATACACCAACAGAGATGGAATTCAATGGACTCTTTTGAGACAGCCTCATAATCTAGGAGTCTATTCAGACAGCCTCATAATCTATGACTCTACTGAAATAGCCTCATAATCTAGATTTTCTAGATAACCTGGCTCCTCTGTCTCATAGCTGTAACAAAATGCAAGGCCAAATTAAAATACTTGTTCAGAGAACACAGCAAGTAGGTCTAAGGCTACGCAGAGAAAAGACAAACATTATTAGAAGAAAAAAAATGAAAGAAATGTTAAAATATTACACTTGAAGACACACCCTTACATCACGTAGAATAATACCAATATCTTGGCAGCAATAGAGACCAACTTGAAGGAACAGGCACTGATATCAAAATAACAACTGAAAAGGAAAGAGAAGCTTCCACTGGATTGAGAAATATATGGAAATCAAAAGAAATCAAGTTGAACATTAAAATTAGAATCTTATTGAATGGCTAAGAAACATGGAGAACAACAAAAATAACAACAAAGAAGACTTTCATAAACGGGTGCTTGCATAGAATAATAGGATTGAAATGGTATGACAAAATCAGCAGTGGGGAACCAACGACAATAATCAGACAACTGCCTGTGGAACAAATGTTGAGAAAAAAGAGGCTAGTGACAATGAGGAAAATTGTTGATAGCGCTACAGGCCAGTCTTTGTTCTGAAATCCCCAGGGTAAGAGTTGGAGACCAGACAACATGTGGAGAAGAGAACTGGAGACATAAATTAAAAGGATAAAGAGGACATGGAGGACCTTGAGCTGATGGAATAGGCCAGGAAAACTTGGTATGAATTATTATATGGAATTCTGTCAAAATGTAAAATTCGGCCATTAATTTGCTTAATTTAATTTTAAAAAGTACTGGACTACAGATGCTCACATTGGCTGCGACAATAATCCTTCTTTTGCCCCGTGGACAGACACGTATGACATAATCCTGCTCAAAATTTGCTGGTTTGCTAACCATCACCTGGAAACGCATTGCCTGCAATGTTTCAAATAATAGTTCAGAGGTATTAAAATTGGACACGTATGCCCTGACACTCACCAACATCTGCTTACCCCAGGCAGTTGAGATTCCATGGCTAGATAACAAACACAAATCTGCAATGAATAATTATTAATTCAATCTCCTGCTTTGCTACTTATAGAGTATGAAGCCACCACTACACAGTACTCCCTTGCAAGAAGGCTACATCAAAGTATTCTTACGCTATTGAAGTGGTGAGTCATGTAGCAATTTGTTTTACATGTTGTGGTTAGTGTCGTAATTTTTGATAAGTCTGAGAAATTTATGGTCCAGTCTGAGCAGAGGTGATAGTGATAACTCTGTGAGAATAAGGGTAAGAAATATATTGGTGTTTCACGAGAGTGATAGGGTAAGAGAAAGGACAGTCTCTGAATCGAGTCGTTGCTCTAATCCAGCCTGTCTTACGACATTAATTTAACTGCAGACGCACTTGCTCTCCCTGCTAAACAATTTTTTTACAACTTACCCTACACTCATGTACACACACCAATTTGGTGATACAAATGCACAAACGTGAATACAACCTACATATAACATATAATGGGACAATGGGGTTGACCAAAACGGTAAGTAAAGGGTTATTATGTTTATTATCACTAAACAGAAAAAGCACAACATCAATCATGTTACATTTATAAAGCATAGTTACAGACAAGGTGGAAAAAAAATAGTATCTCAATAGGCCCTCCCCTCTTGTAAAGGAAAACAACCCAAAGAAAATTACTATCAGAGGTAATTAACTCAAAGACAGATCAATTTTAACGATGGGATATGCAATAATCAGTAAGGGGTATAGGAACAGGTTCTTAATTTTTTTTTAATTTATCCCGTGACTAAGCAGATTAGGGAGGGAAAGAAAAAAACATAGAAAAAGAAATTAAGTATACTGATGTTAGCAAGAAAAAAGAAAATTAAGGTTATCTCTTTTCACTGCAGTTAATGTTTGTGGTAAGGGTTCTATGGGGTGGCATTGTCCTCAGATTTGAATATATATATATATATATATATATATATATATATATATATATATATATATATATATATATATATATATATATATATATATATATATATATATATATATATATATATATATATATATATATATATATATAAAGATATATTGGTCTGGTGGGGTCTCGCCGCTGGTAGCTAAGACACTCTTTGGCGTGATGAAAAAAAGAACTTTAGGAAAATGATACTCCTCGGCTGTTCAATGAAGTGATGGTAGAGTATGACCAGTGAGTTTTCTTTAGGGGGGTAATCCAGTAGGAAAACATTTACTGTCATGTGTTAAAAAGTGATATAAATTCTGCCACAGCAGATCAGTAATATTTATGGAATGGCTTCTGGCAATTGTTCTTCACCAGTTATACTTTAAAAATGGCTTATGGTTAAAGTTCTTGGTTTTACTACTCTCATGGATGGAGAGGTGGACCACATAGGGGTCACAAAACAAAGATTTAACCACAATAATCGCTGGATGGTGTAAGAACCAAAGTCAGTAAGACCATAAAAAATGCTAGGATGCAAGGTATGACCAGCCGCAACACAAGAAAACTGAAATAAATCTCCACATATTTCTATAGGAAATCCAGATAAATAAGACTCCAAAAATGTGCGCTAGACCATTCAAGAAATCCTGATAGCAAACTGACAACTGAGTTTGATGAGCATGACTATATATATGAAATGGCGGATTTTTCCCTCCCCTATAAGGAAATTCACACCTCTCGTAGATCCTTTGTTCAATTCTTGAATCAAAGTAAAAAATCACATCAAAGCCTACCGTAGATTCGTTTCCCTAGCAAGTGAGCTTTTAGGTTCGTTTCCGTAGGTGAGCAAATTTGCGTCTCGTGGAGCACCATCAAAGGGCTTGCAGTTGGTGAGTGGTTAACGCCCCTTGATACTGCAATTAACGAACTGTTCTCTCTTTAGAAACTACAAAACCCGGTGCCTCGCCCTCCCAGTGTTTCAGGGATCAAGCGCTTATGTGATGGCGTAATCTGACAGCAGGTAAACGTCCTTTTTTTTTTTAAAGAGAAGACAGTTAATTATGAATAGTTGGATTATTAGTGCTTGAAACAAAGACAGGAGGCGTGGCTAAACTAAGAATCGGACAGTTGGCAATAGAGAGACCTGGCTTCCACGTGTTTAATTGTGCATGCTTAATTAGCCAGCGAGGGAAATCCACGTTCAATCGTTGCTTGAACCCAAATAGTGAGGGGCCCCAATGAGAATAAAGTGATCGATCAGAGTTGCCTCAATTTTCATGTCACAGTTACCAACACCATGCACAACCCCAGATTAATGTCCCCCTCTTCCCAAAAAAATATGACCCATGGGTTGGGGTGGGAGATATATTTGGACTCAATCTGGTTCATACATGGGAGATAAAGTGGCTAAGGCTAGATTGTACCTTTGAGGTTATTCCAGACTAGTCCAAATATAGCTGGGTATAGTCTGGTTACACAACGGGCTGATCACCCGTTTGCCAGTCACTTCGATTACGGAAACAACAGCAAATGGATTGATTTGCCGTTGCCCTAAAGACGCCATTAGGCGTGATGGGAAACAATGGCAAAGAAAACCTATCTGCTATTGCCCTAAGACGCCACTAGGCGTAATGGCCACTGACTGCTTTGCCGGTCTGTGGCTAAGGACAGAAGAAGAAGAATAAGATAGTCTGGTTAGGAATTAGTTAAGTCTGTTACACCTGTATTTAAAAAATGTAGCTATTTCTTCTTAGCTTTAATCTGAACTTTCATTCACAAAATAGGTTTTTTTTTGTAAATTCTGCTCTAGTATTTTCATATTATTTTAACCGATGTATATAATAAAGCAGAAAACAAGTAAACAGATGTTAATGAACTGTCATCTTATCAAAATAAATGTAATAATAATAGCCCCTTCAGTCATAACTGACTATGGGAATGCGCCCCTGAGGTGGCAGCCCTCAGCTGCTTATTTTCCTGGTGCTCCTTTCGACGTTTTCTCCTCACCTTTGCTTCTTGTGTGAGCCTCTCTTCGCCCAATCTGAGGTGGTGCCGTAAATAGCATCGCCACTTAGTGCGATCGGCAGCTTCATCCTCCCATGTTGCTGGATCCATGTCCAGTGCCCTCATATCTCTCTTGCACACATCTTTGAACCTCAGCTGTGGTCGCCCAACTGTTCTCTTGCCATCTGCTAATTGTCCGTAGAAGATATCTTTTGGGATGCGACCATCTTCCATGCGGCGAACATGGCCAAGCCAGCGAAGTCTGCGCTGTCTAAGCAGCGTATACATACTTTGAAGGCCAGCACGTGACAACACCTCGACATTTGTCACTTTATCTTTCCACGAGATGCCAAGGATGCGGCGTAGACACCGCAAATGGAAGGTATTGAGCCTTCTTTCTTGCTTAGCATAGGTCGTCCAGGTCTCGCTGCCATATAGGAGTGTGCTGGTGACGCAGGCATTATAAATGTAGCAGTTGACAAAACAGGAAGTAATCTGCAGATGCTCCTTACAATGATATATAACATATATCACAACTGTAACTACTTCATTATCAGGTAAATGTATTATATTCCATCATAGGTAGTTAACCTCATAATATGAAGAAAATCAAAGGATCCTCAGTGGCCCTTTTGCAATAAAGCATGAAGTCTCAATTAGCAAAGTGTCACTCTGGGAAAACATAATATAACGCCTACACACATATGTAATATGTGAGCTGGCAAGTAAACAGATATAGCAAGACTGAAGGCATACATTTAAACCAGGACCATATTTACAAATATGTACTTTATGAGAGCAGGACATCTCTAACAACCTAACACTGAAGGTGCAAGCAGCTAGGAAATTGCAGATGACCAACCAACTTGGAGAAGACATCTAAAATAATTGGAAAGCCTTAAGGTGTCTTTTTGAAAAATGAGAATCTGGTGGGTTTTTTCCAAGTTATCATGTGATGATGATCGATTGTCAGTGTATGTATTGATGATTTTTGACTGACGGATTGTCCATATTTGTTATACTATAATATGTAAGGGATTGATCACCAGACCTTAGGCTTTGACTTTGAAGTTGAGAGCATTTGTGAGTGACCATGAGCCCAAGTCAACGGTTTTTACTGCCATACTCCATCACTCTCACATTGACTCTCTGACATACTAGAAGACTGGAAAAATGGATATCTGGTCAAGTTGCCAAAGAAGGAAGATTTGCTAGAGTGCACAAATTTCATATGAATAACGTTACTTTTAGTGCCAGGTAAAATATTGAGCAGGATTACACTAGAGATATTTCATTTCAACCCATTTAGTTTACTTGTCACTTTTCTTAGTCTACTATTTACAGTTCGTTTATCCCTTACGAAGGTTTTGTCTTCGCAACATGGGTAATATTTAGGAGTCAATCCACAGTGCTGAGTACATTCAAGTTGATCTGCCGGATGATGATCTCTCACACTTCTTGGACGGGAAGAGAGGTGCAATCAAGTTTTCACCTGCCAGTGCAAAAGGGCTTTGGGAACAGCTGGACGAGCCTTGGCAAAAGAGTTGGATAACAACCTGAAGCAAAACCATTTCATGACAAAGTGGTGGCAATCGTTCGGTGGATCATCTTTGTTGCCATAATTTATCTGCCGTTTGCTGTGGCAATGTTTAATGTCTGGTGCCTGTAATGTTTCTTTGTCCATATTGCACTCTCTCGCTACTGACATCTTTTTTTCTGCTGGGCTTTTTTTGGTTTTGGATTGGTGGTTTTTGTTTGTTTGTTTTTTATTTTTATTTTTTTTTTAGAATTCTTCTACTAGTAGTGAATGGACTTATTGGTTTTTGTTTTTTGTTTTTCCTTGCCATTCTAATTTGTTCTAGTTGTTATATGTTGGTTCCCTGGGGAGGTCGACTTTCAGTACATTTTACAGTGATAGTGATGTCAAGTTTTGGGTTCTCAAGTATTCCATTAGTGGTTTTCTGCGCTATTCATATTTTTTGCATGTTAACACATAATGTGCTATGGTGTTTTTCTCCAGACATGTTGCACAGAAGGGTTCTTCCACCATGAGATAGCTTGTTCCTAGTTGAAGTCTAATTAGTTTTCTATTGCATGGTATTTTTGGTTCTCTAGATATCTGACATGTCTGGGTTGGATCTTTTAGCAGTTTATAGGCGTATTTGGCTTTCTTTCCAGTTTTCTTTCCATTCCTTTGTTATAATATTTCTAATTGAACTTTTGATCTCTGTTGTGCCTAAACCTGAGTTTATGTGGTTTTGGGCTGGTTCTTCCTGTTTTTGCTTCCCTGTCGGCCAAATCGTTTCCTTCTATTCCCACATGAGAGGGTATCCATGCTAATAATATTGAGCAGCTCCTATTATTTAGGTGTGTACTAAGTTGCAACACTTCTTCTGATATGTCTGGGTGGCTACATCCATGTGGGTTTCTTAGTGCTTGAAGAGCTGAGTTAGGATTGTTAACTTTTTGGGGGGGCTTGTCAGGAATTATTTCAAGTGATTTTGCTTTTGCCACCATTTCTGCCGTGAATATTGATGCATTTTCAGTTAAACTAAAACTTTTCTTCAGCTTCCAGGCTGGTATGATAATACTGTTTTCTTATTGCTGTGAACTGCAGTCATATACTATGCATGCATGGTCCATTTTTCCCCTTACAAATGACCTGTAGAATATGAGAATTGACTTGATGCTTGCTCCCCATCCACTGCCTTTTTAGGTATCTCATCATATTAGTGAGTCCTCTGCAGCTCTCAACCAGCTTATCTATATGTTTTTTCCAGTTTATTTGTTGATCTAACGTCATGCCTAAATATTTGGTTGTTTCTACTGTTTTAATTTTGTGATCTTGGATTTTTGTGCCCTTGGATTTTTATGTCAATTGTTTTATTTTTTATAAATCTATCTCTACTGAATACCATTCCGACTGTCATTTTAGTGTTTAGTTGGGCGCCCCACTTATCCATCCATTCTGGCACAGTTGTGAGAAATTGACAGTGAAGTCAAAATAAGAATACAGAAGGCAAAGAGAGGTTTTCACTCCATTTGGGTAACACAATAAAATCGAAAGAAACCAAAAGCAACTGAAAAATAAGAATTTTAAACTCGAATATTAAAGCAGTCCTAATGTTTGGCTCTGAAAGATAAAAAATCAAACAACAAATGACAGCCAAACAGTTACAGACTTTCATTCATCAGTGCTTGGGCAGAATGGAAGGATTAAAATAGAATGACAGAATCACCAATGTAGAAGATGGAAATGATCAGACAAGTGGAAGAAGTGACAAAAATATATGTCAGCAGTATACAGGACACAAACTGAAAGAAACCTGCGGATAACATTAACAAGGCAGCCCATGTTCTGGAATCCCCAGAGTAAAAGAAATAGTGAGAAATCTAATGAAAATGGATAAAGAAAACACAGAAAGACCTTGAACAGACGGCACAACAAAGCAAAGCTTGGCATGAACTAATTAAAGGTCCATGGCATAACAAAGCAAAGCTTGGCATGAACTAATTAAAGGTCCATGGCATAACAAAGCAAAGCTTGGCATGAACTAATTAAAGGTCCATGGCATAACAAAGCAAAGCTTGGCATGAACTAATTAAAGGTACATGGCATAACAAAGCAAAGCTTGGCATGAACTAATTAAAACTTGGCATGAACTAATTAAAGGTCCATGGCATAACAAAGCAAAGCTTGGCATGAACTAATTAAAGGTCCATGGCATAACAAAGCAAAGCTTGGCATGAACTAATTAAAGCTTGGCATGAACTAATTAAAAGTCCATGGCATAACAAAGCAAAGCTTGGCATGAACTAATTAAAGGTCCATGGCATAACAAAGCAAAGCTTGGCATGAACTAATTAAAGGTCCATGGCATAACAAAGCAAAGCTTGGCATGAACTAATTAAAGGTCCATGGCATAACAAACCAAAGCTTGGCATGAACTAATTAAAGGTCCATGGCATAACAAAGCAAAGCTTGGCATGAACTAATTAAAGGTCCATGGCATAACAAAGCAAAGCTTGGCATGAACTAATTAAAGGTCCATGGCATAACATAGCAAAGCTTGGCATGAACTAATTAAAGGTCCATGGCATAACAAAGCAAAGCTTGGCATGAACTAATTAAAGGTCCATGGCATAACAAAGCAAAGATTGGCATGAACTAATTGAAGGTCCATGCCACAGAGGGATCTAGAGGACAATGATAATAATATCAGACAAAGGGATACCTGTGGTATTAAGTATTTCTTTGGTTCTGGTAAAACCTGGGATGACTGCTGCCGATTTCTTTCTGGACCAATACATGTGTAGCTGAAGTACGTGAAAGCATTGGTGTTATTATTGTTGTTGAGGCCGTCGGTAAGTTGCCCAACAATCATTATGTTTTCTTCAAATGGTCCATTCTGTTCAAGCAATCCATTCTGTTCCTGTGGTTCACCCTGTTCCTGTGGTTCAATTTGTTGCTGTAGTTCATTCTGTTGCTGTAGTTCATTCTGCTGCTGCAGATCATTCTGTTGTTGTGTTTCATTTTGCCCATTGTTGCCTGTATTCAAAAGCACTCCTTATGAACAAAGAAGGCAAGTAAGTTGTAAATCATAAGAAATATTTTTGAAAACATTTTTTTAATATTAAAAAACAGCTTTCAAAAATCAAGTTAGGCTATTTTGAATACAGGAAAAAAAAAAGATAACTGGGGCCTACAACTTCTAATCTGGGAAAAAAAAACCCAACATCTCTTTCTCTCCAAGTTAAGATGACGAGGTCAATGAAAACAAGTTACAGAGACAGTCTTAGTAAGATAACAGGGAAAGCAAAACATCCCATATTAAGGTTATAAGGTCCACATCAGGAACTCTAAGAAGCCACAATATACAAAAGAAAGTTTAAACTGATATCAAAGCAAAAAAAAAAAAAATGAAAGTATATTTATCCAATGAATCTTCATCATGTAAGAAACAGTTCTTCAGAGTTACACAGATTCATAGACAGCTAATAAACAAGTAACAAAAGCCCTGGAGGTCACATAGATGTGGTTGTGCAGAACTGTGTTAAAAAATCATGTGGACAGCTAGAAAGAGTAATGAAGATCACCTGAAAAAAGTCAGTGAGAAAAAAGTAGCTTATTACTTGCATTTCAAGGAAGTACTACACTTTCGTTGGGCATGTTTTGAAAAGAAAGCTGATGGACAACAGGAAAAAATTGAAGCTTCCAGAGTTGTCTTCAAGTCTGTCCTAATGAGTCTCAAGTCGAGTCTCAAGTCTCTTAGTACAAGTCTCAAGTCAAGTTGTAAGTTTCTTAGTGAAGTCTCAAGTCAAGTCGCAAGTCCCTAACAATAGTTGTCAAGTTGCGTCCCACATCAAGACTCATTTTTTAAATCTAAAACTGTTAATAATCACACTTTATCAAACAATCACATCGATCACTATAAATAATAATGAAAAATAATATCTAGTTTTAGTATTTTTACTATCTTATATTTTGGCAAATTTTTATTTGATCAAAGTTATTTTTCAGTATTACATCTAGAAATATCTTATCAACCACACCCCCCCTCTCTCAGGATACAACTTTATGGGTGGAATAATGCACGTGATTAGCACTAAATCTCGTGAGTTGTTTTAACGACCTATGATTGTTATTTCTGCCAATATTATTTCTATCTGATGCAAGGAAAAATATTGACCCCAAGGCCTGTAGTGTTATATTTCCATGGTCAAGGAATGTTAATGTTATGTTTAGATGGTCGCTCCATCTCCCCGAGGTTTGTCTAAAAACAGTGTCCAATTATGTCTGATAAACTGAAGGAAATGTTGTGTATGCCCAATGGAATTTTTAATCTGAGTGATGTCGCTTTAAAGAAATGCATTGTGAACGAGGACGATGAGTTGATTTGCCAAAATTGGCAAGTCTCGAGTCAAGTCAAGTTGCTAATACTGTATCTACATCTCTAGTCGAGTTGCTGCGGTCACTTAAGTCCAACTCGAGTCAGTCAACCGAATAGAGTCAACAACACTGGTAGCTTCTACTTATTTGTGAACAGTATCTTTCAGTGTTTGCTGATCCCTCTTCTATATATTGCAATGCATGATTTTCATTCTGACACTTTGTCTTACTGTGCTATTTTTTACTTTATCTCTTTTTACCTTTCATTAAGCCTTTCTCAGGCAGCACATTTCACAGGCTTTTATTTTTATATCTATATTTTGCTTTAAGATTCTTGTCTGGCACAGTAAAGTATGAGTGTAAACATTCTACTGATTATTTGTCCAGCAGCGACCATCAATATATTTAATAGCAACTGCAAGTTTTCACTGTGTGATGAAGAAATGTCAATAACATAGAATTTCTTGAAAACATTCAATGCATGAAATCATTACTTCACAACCTATACAGATTAAAACTTAAAAATATAGTCACAAAGAAGTTTAATTCTTTAAAACAATAAGTTATTGAATTAAAGGAAAGCTATAGAATTGATTAAGCATATAAATAGACTGGGTCATTCCTTGGTCCTTTGTGAGTTATGTGGAGGGTTTGTGCTAATGACCCCTCTCCTTCGAGAGTTACATGGAGGGTTTGGGCTAATGACGTCTGAACACAAAGCACTATTTTTGTGGTGCCTAGTTGCCAGGGTGGAAAGTCATGATTCACTCCCATAGTGAGGTGGTGTTGCCGTTTAGATAGTCCTGGCTTCAAGTTCCCGGTAAGCCTATCACTGCTGTTGTTTTTCTGCTGTCTAGTTTTCTACTTCTTTATTGCTACAAGTGCCTGCTATTGTTACCTGTTTATGTGTATTTATTTATTTTATTTGAATTTTTAAAAAGGCACTGAAATCAGCCTGGAAATATTTATTGTTATTATTTGGGTGAACTAACTAAAATATGATGAATATCTAATGTTATCATATTAATGTCATTAAATCTAGATGATAAAAATCTATAGCTTTCTGATCAATTATCTACAGCCATCAGATCAATATCTACAGCTGTTTGATCAATATCTACAACCATCAGATCAATATCTATAACCACCAGATTAATATCAATTGCCATCTGATCAATATCTACAGCGACCAGATCAATATTTATATCCCACCAGATTAATATCTATAGCCACCAGATCTATATCCACGTGATCAATTATCTACAGCCATCAGATCAGAATCTACAGCCATCTGATCAATATACACAACCATCAGATCAATATCCATAGCCACCAGATCAATATCTATAGCCAACTGATCAATATCTATAGCCACCTGATCAATATTTATAACCACCAGATTAATATTTATAGCCACCAGATAAATATCTATAGCCATGTGCTCAATATCTAAAGCCATCTGATCAATATCTACACCACCAGATCAATATCTATAGCCACCAGATCAATATCTACAGCCACCAGATCAATATCTACAGCCATCAGATCAATATCTATAGCCACCAGATCAATATCTATAGCCACCAGATCAATATCTACAGCCACCAGATCAATATCTACAGCCTTCATATCAATATCTATAGCCACCAGATCAATATCTACAGCCTTCATATCAATATCTATAGCCATCAGATCAATATATATAGCCACCAGATCAATATCTACAGCCTTCACATTAATATCTACAGCCATCAGATCAATATCTATAGCCACCAGATCAATATCTACAGCTTTCACATCAATAACTACAGCCACAGGATAAATATCTATAGCCACCAGATCAATATCTACAGCCTTCACATCAATAACTACAGCCACCAGATCAATATCTATAGCCACCAGATAAATTTCTACAGCCAACAGATCAATATCTACAGCCACCAGATCAATATCTACAGTCATTACATCAATATCTACAGCCACCAGATCAATATCTACAGTCATTAAATCGATATCTATAGCGCTCTGTCTCGACGGGTAAGACGTTAGACGAACGCAGCCAGGAGTCAATCCACAGTGCTGAGTACATTCAAGTTGATCTGCCTGATGATGATCTCACACACTTCTTAGACGGGAAGAGAGATGCAATCAAGTTTCCACCTGCCAGTGCAAAAGGGCTTTGGGAACAGCTGGCCGAAACCTTGGCAAAAGAGTTGGATAACAACCTGAAGCAGATAACTTTGGAGAAGAAGCTGGAAATCTTTGGTGACATAATATATCTGCACAGTCGCAAAGTGTTCGGAGTCGGGAAGGCAGGGAAAGTAACCCACTGCGAAAAAGTAGAAGACAAATTAAAATAGAAGAAATCAGGAAACAGAAGAAGCAGGCCCGAAAACTGTTCAAGAATGCAGTTGCCACAGAGAAGGAAGGGTTACGACAGGTTTGGGAGCACCTGAAAGGCCAACATAATGCTCTTTGTAGAGCAGAAAGGTTGTGCAGGAAGAGAAGGAAGACTCGAAGGGATAGGGAAAGATTCTTCAGGGAGCCCTTCAAGTTTGCCAAAGAACTGTTTGAGCAGCCACGATCGGGTATGCTAAACATCAGGAAAGAAGACCCGGAAGAACACCTTAGAATGACATATTCAGATGGTCACAAAGATGAGTCGCTCAGCAGCATGGCAGGCCTTAAATAGCCGAGTAAGCCAGGAGCTGAATTTAACACCAAGCCCACAACGGTGCAAGAGGTAGAAAGCATTGTCCAGAAAGCTCGGTGCAAGTCAGCTCCAGGTCCTAATGGTGTTCCATATGATGTGTATAAGAGATGCCCTGAGGTGCTCAAACGACTGCTGCGTTTACTGAAGAATGCATGGAAAACCCAGCTTGTAAGCAAGGAATGGAGAAAGGCGAACGGAGTCTACATCCCAAAGGAACAAAATTCCACAGACATTAGTCAGTTTATTCAGTCTCACTACTTAATGTGGAAGGGAAGATAATCTTCTCAGTGATGGTGAAAAGGCTCACTACAAACCTCCTGGCAAATAGGTACATTGACACTACCATTCAGAAAGGAGGTATCTCAGGTACACCAGGATGTCTAGAGCATGCCACAATGATCTGGGAAGCAATCCAAAAGGCAAAGTCTGACAGAACAAACCTCCATGTAATCTGGTTGGATCTAGCAAATGCTTATGGATCCGTTCCACTCCAGATGTTGTGGCAGGCCCTAGAAATGTATCATGTTCTACAAGAGATTGCAGCAATGCTGAAGCTGTATTTCACAGGGTTTTCTGTCAGATTTTCAACCAGAGAGTACACAACATGAAATCAGAGGCACATCTCCAATCCAACCTGCAAGTCTGGAAGGAAGAGCTGGAGAAGAGAGGGATGGTCATAAGCAGCTCTAAAACAAAATCCATGGTGATATCACGAGAAGAAAGAAAACATCAGATTAAGTTGGGAGAACAGGTCCTGGAGCAGGTCGACCACTTTAAATATCTCGGAGCTATTATAGACCGAAAGGGAGGCATCAAAGATTTGGCTACTCGAAGAGCAGCTGCTGGGAGACTCTTCTCAAGCCATAAATAGAGGTTTCCTCAGCAAAAGAGAAATTGGCAAGAAAAACGAAGATGGCTGTATACAGCTCCACTTGTGTCCCAGTCTTGATTTATGGACGCAAATCATGATCAATGACTACAACCCTCAGAAGCCAGCTCCAAACTTCAGAAATGAGGGATCTGAGGAAAATGGTTTAAGTAACAAGAAGAGACATGGTCCGCAACCAGACGATCCGTCAAGGCCTAAAATCCCATCCGCTGCAGACCCAAATAGAACAGTCCCAACTAAGATGGTTTGGCCATGTCTGCAGAATGGGAGAAGATCGGCTACCACGACAAGCATGGGAAACAAAGAGCCAGGGATCCAGACCTCCAGGACGACCCAGAGTCCGCTGGGAGGACAACATTAGACAATCTTTGAAGGACCGAGGACTAGAATGGAACCAGGCCAGGAAGAAGACAGCTGATAGAATGGTCTGGCGCTCTCTCTTCCAAACCTCTACACCTCACGGTAGAAGGGGAACGACTAAGTAAGTAAGTAAGAGTACACAACAAAGTGGATTGGCCTTGAAGTTGGAATTGTGATGGGATGTACCATCTCTCTGATACTTTTCGTGAAGGCCATGCAGGTAATCCTCAATGCGGCTGAAGGAATGGCTATAGGTCCAAAGCTCAGTGGAATGTGTCACATGCCACCACTCAAAGCATTCATGGATGACACAACAATTCTGACATCAGATGAACATCAGGCCTGGAGGATATTAGCATGCCTGGATGAACTAGTCAGCTGGTGCAGAATGAGCTTCAAACCCAAGAAGTCGAGAAGCCTATCAGTCAGGCAAGGGAAGATAGCAGAGGTCATCTTCATGGTTTCCAACTAAAGAATCCTTACTGTCATTGAGGAACCTGTTAAAAGTCTTGGCAAGGTGTACGATACCTCATTAAAAGACTCAAAGGCAGGGTAACAGAAAATAGAAATGGCAGGCAGATTGCTACAGATTATAGACCAAAGCAGACTCCTGGGAAAATTCAAACTGTGGTGCCTCCAGTTCATGTTGATACCTAAGTTGCTGTGGCCACTGCTTATATATGAAATAAGCACAAGTACAGTGGAAGCTACAGAGCAGAAGGTCAACAAGTTCATGAGGAAATGGCTAGCGGTACCACCAGGTCTGTCAGATGTAGCATTGTACTGCAAAAAGTCGAAACTTCTGCTTCCCTTCAAGTCAGTTGTTAAAGAGTACAAAGGTGGAAAGGCAACGCTTGCAATGATGCTATGCGAGTCAGCAGATGACGTGGTTAAGTCCATTCAGCCCACACTGAAAATGGGAAGGAAGTGGAGAGTGGAAGAAGCTGTTGATGCTGCCCAAGAGTCGATCAAACTGAGGGAGGTAATCGGATACACACAAACGAATAGACAGGGGGGATTTGGTCATGGAGACATCCGCTGGTGGTCCAAGGCATCAAGCAGGGAGTGCAGATACAGGGTAGTTCAGGAGATACGAGGAGCTGAGAATGATAAAAGGTTGCAAAAAGCAGTGCAGCAGGCCCAATAAGGCCAATGGACTACATGGGAAGGAGCCCTGCAGAGGTCCTTGACATGGAATGATATATGGCACCTCTTAGGCTCAGCTTCATTGTTAGATCAATGTATGACCTGCTGCCGTCGGCCACAAACCTTGTGAGATGGGGAAAGTCGGATGATGAGCAGTGCCCCCTGTGCCAGGGGAGGCAGACACTTGAACACATACTCTCAGCGTGTAAGGTGTCATTAGGGCAAGGGCGATACAATTGGCGCCACAACAAAGTGCTAAATGAGCTTGCTGTGACAATAGACCTGGCAAGGATAAAGGCGAATAGCAAAGCCAGGCTGAGCACCACAAATACATACTTTCTGAGGGCAGGAAAGTCAGCACACCCCAAACCGAGTAAACCAGGTAGCAGTTTACCATCTTTTCTTCATTGTGCAAACGACTGGGAGATGGCGGTAGACCTACCTGGACGAGGGGCATATCCAGAGAGTATCAGAAAATCGCAGAGACGGCCGGATATAGTGCTTCATTCTTCAGCAACGCTTCAGGTCATACTGATTGAACTGACCGTGCCATTTGAATCCAGATTGGACGAGCAACATTCATTCAAAGCGGCCAAGTATAGTGATCTGGCCACAGATCTGAGACACGATGGGTTCACTGCAAGGGTCATGGCTGTTGAGGTGGGCACAAGAGGGCTCGTGGCTGCATCAGTGTATGATTTATTGAAACTGTTGGGGCTGAGGGGACAGTCGAGAACAAGGGCACTGAAGAGGCTTAGTGAAACTGCCGAAAAGGCATCGTGCTGGCTGTGGAACAGCCGCAATGGGCTATGGAAACCGTGACAGTAAACTCTGCGGTACAGAAAACACCAGGAATTTTTCTAAGTTCACAGTACGTTGAGTTTTTCAGTGTACTGATGAAAGGGTTGTGACTGACGAGCAACAGGCAGTGTATATTATAAGAGATGTTAGGCACAGAATTTCAGTTGCTAGCGCGCAGTGGCTAGCCTCGTCGGCTTCGAGCAGGTGTGTCCGTATCTGTCCCTAGTTGTGTGCGACGAAACGAACGGAGTAATTTGTCTTCTCTTTGTTACTTTCACAATTGCCTCCACGGCTGGCGGAGTTGTGGATTTTAAAGTTGCTACCATAGTGAAATGGATTCATTTTCGATACAAGACAACAGGAGGCTGAGACACTTGAGAGTCATGGCCCATGAGACATGGAGAACAACTAAGACAACAAGATATATATATATATATATATATATATATATATATATATATATATATATATATATATATATATATATATATATATATATATATATATATATATATATATATATATATATCCATCAGATCAACAACTACAACCATCAAATCAATATCTACAGCCATTTGATCAATATCTATAGCCATCTGATCAATATGTACAACCATCTGATCAATATATAAATAGCAATATGATAAATATCTATAGCCATCAGTTCAATATCTATTGCCATGTGATCAATATCTACAATTATCTGATCAATATCTATAACAATATGATAAATATCTATAGCCATCAGTTCAATATCTATTGCCATCTGATCAATATCTACAATCATCTGATCAATATCTATAGCAATATGATCAATATCTATAGCCATCAGTTCAATATCTATTGCCATCTGATCAATATCTACAATCATCTGATCAATATCTATAGCAATATGATCAATATCTATAGCCATCAGTTCTATTGCCATATCAATATCTATCATGCCATATCTGCCATCAAATATCTATAGCAAAATCATCATCTGATCAATATCTACAATCATCTGATCAATATCTACAGCCATCTGATTAATATCTATAGCCACCAAATCAATATCTACAGCTATCTGATCAATATCAACAACCATCATATCAATATCTACAACCATCTGATCAATATCTATAGTTATCAGATCAATATCTATAGCCATGTGATCAATATCTACAGCCATCAGATCAATATCTACTGCTATCAGATCAATATCTATAACCATCTTATCAATATCTACAGTCATCAGATCAATATCTACAGCCATCAGATAAATTATCTACTGCTATTAGATCAATATCTATAACCATCTTATCAATATCTACAACCATCAGATCAATATCTATAGCCATCAGATCAATATCTACTGCTATCATATCAGTATCTGTAGCCTGTTGATAATATACATAGCCTTCTAATCAAAATCTAGTCATCATTCAGAGGTGATGAAATCTAAAAGGATAATATTTATAATTCATTCATTATTCATTGCCACCACTCAGCCTCCCAGGGAGCAAAGGCCCTCACCAAGTCCTGGTGTACTGTGCCATCTCTTGTTTCTGTTTTCAGTTCTCTTCTCCGTGTGTATTTTGGTATTCTCTACCCATTTTACCTTGTGGATTTCATAACAAGGACTGGCTTATAATGCTATCAACAGAAATTTTTCAATGTGTGTGCAATCCATTGCCAGTGTCTTCTTCTCATCACTTGTTCCACTAGCACTTGTCTGGTTGTTGTCATCAGTTCCACATTGGTGATCTTGTCGTACCATTTCAGTCATTCTGTTTTATGCAAGCACCCATCGTACCATTTCAGTCCTTCTGTTCTCTTCAAGCGCCAATCGTACCATTTCAGTCCTTCTGTTCTCTTCAAGCACGCATCGTACCATTTCAGTCCTTCTGTTCTCTGCAACCACCCACTGTACCATTTCAGTCCTTCTGCTCTATGCAAGCACTCATCATACCATTTCAGTCCTTCTGTTCTATGCAAGCACTCATTGTACCATTTCAGTCCTTCTGTTCTATGCAAGCACTCATCGTACCATTTCAGTCCTTCTGTTCTATACGAGCACTCATTGTACCATTTCAGTCCTTCTGTTCTATGCAAGCACTCATCGTACCATTTCAGTCCTTCTGTTCTATACAAGCAATCATCGTACCATTTCAGTCCTTCTGTTCTATGCAACCACCCATCATACCATTTCAGTCCTTCTGTTCTCAAGCACCCATCATACCATTTCAGTCCATCTGTTCTATGCAACCACCCATCGTACCATTTCAGTCCTTCTGTTCTATGCAACCACCCATCGTACCATTTCGGTCCTTCTGCTCTATGCAAGCACTCATCAAGCACTCATCAAGTCACCATTTCAGTCGACAAGCACTGTTACCATTTCAGTGCATACGCACTCATTGTACCATTTCAGTCCTTCTGTTCTATGCAAGCACTCATCGTACCATTTCAGTCCTTCTGTTCTATACAAGCAATCATCGTACCATTTCAGTCCTTCTGTTCCATGCAAGCACTCATTTAAGGAAGTCTGTATCTTCTTAGTTGTTGCATTGTCTTGTTCTCCATGTTTTAAAGCGGGGGGGGGGGGGGGGGGAAGTGTCTCAAATGAGATAAAGAAAGAATATGACTACTGCTTGCTCAGGCATGTCATTCAAGGGGAGACTATTATGAGGTTGTGCATGTGGCTGGCTACTTCATCATTTAAAAGCATACTGCTACAGAAACCACCACCACAAGAGCCTGTCAATGCCTGATGCAGGTTTCCTGTAAGGTCACCAGCTACAGTAGAGGCTCCATGCTCCACAAGGACAGCTAAGGAAAATCATGAGGAATTGAGATACTGACACGTTACATGAAGACAAACCATACAAACTATGTGGTAACAGTGAATGAAGACAAACTATACAAACTATCTGGTAACAGTGAATGAAGACAAACTATACAAATTATCTGGTAACAGTGAATGACGACAAACTATAAAAACTATCTGGTAATAGCAAATGAAGACAAACAATACAAACTATCTGGTAATAGCAAATGAAGACAAGCCACACAAACTATTTGGTAATAGCGAATGAAGACAAACCATTCAAACAATCTGGTAATAGCGAATGGATACAAACCATACAAACTATCGGGTAAAAGCAGATGAAGACAAACCATACAAACCATCTGATAATAGCGAATGAAGACAAACCATTCAAACTATCTGGTAATAGTGAATGAAGACAAACCATACAAACTATCTGGTAATTGCACATAAAGACAAACCATACAAACTATCTGTGAATAGCAGATGAAAACCACACAAACTATCTGATAGTAGCAAATGAAGACAAACCATACAAACTATCTGGTAACAGCAAATGAAGACAAACCATTCAAACTATCTGGTAATAGCAGATGAAGACAAACCATACAAATTATCTGGTAATAGCAAATGAAGACATACCATACAAACTATCTGGTAATAGCAGATGAAAATAAACCACACAAACTATATGGTAATAGTGAATGAAGACAAACAACACAAACTATCTGGTAATAGTAAATGAAGACAAATCATACAAACTATCTGGTAATAGTGGATGAAGACACACAAACTATCTGGTAATAGCGAATGAAGACAAACCATACAAACTATCTGGTAATAGCAGATGATGACAAACCATACAAACTATCTGGTAATAGTGAATGAAGACAAACCATACAAACTATCTGGTAATAGCAGATGAAGACAAACCATACAAACTATCTGGTAATAGTGAATGAAGACAAACCATACAAACTATCTGGTAATAACAGATGATGACAAACCATACAAACTATCTGGTAATAGTGAATGAAGAAAAATCATACAAACTATCTGGTAACAGCGAATGAAGACAAACCATTCAAACTATCTGGTAATAGTCAATGAAGACAAACTATACAAACTATCTGGTAATAGCAGATGAAGACAAACCATACAAACTATCTGGAAATATCAGATGAAGACAAACCACACAAACAATCTGATAATAGCAAATGAAGACAAACCATACAAACAATCTGATAATAGCAAATGAAGACAAACCATACAAACTATCTGATAATAGCAAATGAAGACAAACCACACAAACAATCTGATAATAGCAAATGAAGACAAACCATACAAACTATTTGATAATAGCAAATGAAGACAAACCATACAAACTATCTGGTAACAGCGAATGAAGACAAACCATTCAAAATATCTGGTAATAGTGAATGAAGAAAAACCATACAAACTATCTGTTAATAACAAATAAGGCAAACTATACAAACTATTTGGTAATAGCAGATGAAGACAAACTATTCAAACTACCTGGTAATAGTGGATGAAGACAAATCATACAATCTAGTAATAGTGAATGAAGACAAACCACACAAACTATCTTGTAATAGCAAATCAAGACAAATCATACAAACTATCTGGTAATAGCAGATGAAGACAAACCATTCAAACTATCTGGTGGGACCCCAAGATGCAGCAATAGTGAATGCAGTCAGCGACTCATAGCTTGACTGCCTGCATCAGGACCAGCGAACCAGAGCTGGTCAAGACCGTGCTCCACCTCCACGTGGTGGTCCTGGAAACAGTCTGCAGCAGTGCAGGCTGGCTGAGCGAGCATGGATCGAAATGGGAAGGCAAACCCAGTCCTTAAAAAATGCCGTGCAGAAGTCGGATGTGTCGACCGAAAGATGCAGATATCACAGCTTAGGCGCAAACAGACACAACGCAACCACCATCCTTTTCAGGACGAACGAAGAAGAAGAAGAAACTATCTGGTAATAGCAAATGAACACAAACCTTACAAACTATCTAGTAATAGCGAATGAAGAAAAATCATACAAACTATCTGGTAACAGTGAATGAAGACAAACCATTCAAACTATCTGGTAATAGCAGATGAAGACAAACCATACAAACTATCTGGAAATAGCAGATGAAGACAAACCACATAAACAATCTGATAATAGCAAATGAAGACAAACCATACAAACTATCTGGTAATAGCAGATGAAGACAAACCATACAAATTATCTGGTAATAGCAAATGAAGACAAACCATACAAACTATCTGGTAATAATGAATAAGGCTACCCATACAAACTATTTGGTAATAGCAGATGAAGACAAACTATTAAAACTGTCTGGTAATAGTGGATGAAGACAAACCATTCAAACTATCTGGTAATAGCAAATGAAGACAAACCATACAAACTATCTGGTAATAGTGAATGAGGAAAAACCATACAAACTATCTGTTAATAATGAATAAGGCTACCCATACAAACTATTTGGTAATAGCAGATGAAGACAAACTATTAAAACTGTCTGGTAATAGTGAATGAAGACAAATCATACAAACTATCTGGAAATAGCAGATGAAGACAAACCACATAAACAATCTGATAATAGCAAATGAAGACAAACCATACAAACTATCTGGTAACAGCAAATGAAGACAAACCATACAAACTATCTGGTAATAGTGGATGAAGAAACACAAACTATATGGTAACAGCAAATGAAGACAAACCATACAAATTATCTGGTAATAGCAAATGAAGGCAAACCAAGCAAACTATCTGGTAATAGCAGATGAAGACAAACCATACAAACTAGCTGATAATAGTGAATGAAGACAAACCATACAAACTATCTGGTAATAGCAGATGAAGACAAACCATACAAACTAGCTGATAATAGTGAATGAAGACAAACCATACAAACTATCTGGTAATAGCAGATGAAGACAAACCATACAAATTATCTGGTAATAGCGAATGAAGACAAACCATTCAAACTATCTGGTAATAGCAGATGAAGTCAAACCATACAAACTATCTGGTAATAATGAATAAGGCAAACCATTCAAACTATTTGGTAATAGCAGATGAAGACACACCATTCAAACTTTCTGGTAATAGCAGATGAAGACAAACCATACAAATTTTCTGATAATTATTAATGAAGACAAATCGTACAAACTATCTAGTAATAGTGAATGAAGACAAACCATACAAACTATCTGATAATTATTAATGAAGACAAATCATACAAACTATCTAGTAACAGTGAATGAAGACAAACCACACAAACTATCTCATAATAGCAAATCAAGACAAATCATAAAAACTATCTGGTAATAGCAGATAAGACAAACCATTCAAACAATATAGTAATAGCGAATGAACACAGACCTTACAAACTATCTGGTAATAGCAGATGAAGTCAACGCATACAAACTATCTGGTAATAGTAGATGAAGTTAAACCATACAAACTATCTGGTAATAGCAGATGAAGACAAACCATACAAACTATCTGGTAATAGCTGATGAAGACAAACCATACAAACTATCTGGTAATAGCAGATGAAGACAAGCCATAAAAACTATCTAGAAACAGTGAATGAATACAAACCATACAAACTATCTGGTAACAGTGAATGAAAACAAACCAAACAAACTGTATAGTAATAGCAGATGAAGACAAACCTTACAAACAATCTGGTAAAAGCAGATGAAGTCAAAGCACACAAACTATCTGGTAATAGCAGATGAAGACAAACCATACAAACTATCTGGTAATAGCTGATGAAGACAAACCATACAAACTATCTGGTAATAGCTGATGAAGACAAACCATACAAACTATCTGGTAATAGTAGATGAAGACAAACCATACAAACTATCTGGTAATAGCAGATGAAGACAAGCCATACAAACTATCTAGAATCAGAAATGAATACAAACCATACAAACTATCTGGTAACAGTGAATGAAAACAAACCATGCAAACTGTAAAGTAATAGCAGATGAAGACAAACAAAATAAACTATCTGGTAATAGCAGATGAAGACAAGCCATAGAAACTATCTAGAAACAGAAATGAATACAAACCATACAAAGTATCTGGTAACAGCGAATGAAAACAAACCATACAAACTGTAAAGTAACAGCAGATGAAGACAAACAATATAAACTATCTGATAATAATGAAAGTGCACCTGTTTCATCTAGCCTTCTACTGTAGAATCCATGAGGTTCAAGAGTATAACCAGAGGAGATGTGCAGAGGGAAAAATTCCTCATAAATTCTGCCTAGAGGTAGTAAATTAGCTTGTACCCTTCTGGTCGGTTGAGGGTTTCTAGGTCGCCTTGGTCGCCTACGTCTAAGTACGCGTGCTGCAGCACTGTAGTGCAAAAAATATGAGGATTCATAACAGCAGACACACTTTAAATAATTGTCATCATCCTCATTTTCCTTTGTGCTCCTTACAGAGCATGCATACACCACTGCAGTTAGTTCTGTAGAAAGCCTGCACAAAGCAGTTACAAGCTCTTGCAGTTGTGGTTTCTGTAGTAATTTGTTTTATATAATGTGGTTGCCAGCCTCTTGCATTGACAGAATGTTATAACATTGATTTTGATGTTTCTGCTGGAATTTGTCCTGTCTCTTAAATTGGTTCACACAGTTGACAGACCATATTTTGACCAGTCTTTACAGGCAATGCGTGTCTTATTCTGGGCCTCTCTATTTCTCATGTTTAGTAATGTTGTCTGATTCTGGGTTTCTTTTTTCCTCCTGCATGGTAATGTTGTCTGATTCTGGGTTTCATTTTTCTTCTTGTTTGGTAATGTTGCTTGTCCTTAAGCGTCGCCCTTTCTCATATTTCATAAAAATCTGTTTATGAGCAAGTTCACTTCTCATATTATATACAGTGTTGTCTAATTCTAAATTCCTCCATTTATCAAGTTTGGTAATGTTGTCTGATTCTAAATTCCTCCATTTCTCATATTTAATAATGTTGTTTGATTCTAAATTCCTCCATTTATCAAGTTTGGTAATGTTGTCTGATTCTAAATTCCTCCAATTCTCAAGTTTGGTAATATTGTCTGATTCTAGGATATGTTATTTCTCTTGTAAGTTAATATTGTCCCTTCTGTTCTATGTCTTCTCCCTTTCTTATCTTTAATTCTTATCTTTCTGGGCTTCTCATCTGTCACAAAATCTGTTTCTAGGGTTACTCAATCATCTTTTACATACGGTTGTTTAATTTTGAGCTTCTCCATTTCTCATATTTAGTAATGTTGTCTGAGTCTAAACTCCATTTCTCAAGTCTGGTAATGTTGTCTGAATCTCTGCTTCTTTGTTTCTCTTGTATTGTAATGTTGTCTCTTCTGTTCTTTGGTTTCTCCCTTTCTCATCTTTCATGAAATTTGTTTCTGGGCTTCTCTGTTTCTCATCTTTCAAAAAATCACTATCTGAGGTTTTTCACTTCTCATTTTTAACATTCTTCTTCTTCTTCTTCTTCCGTCCTTAGCCACCGACCGTCAAAGCAGTCAGTGGCCATTACGCCTAGTGGCGTCTTAGGGCAACAGCAGATAGGTTTTCTTTGCCATTGTTTCCCATCACGCCTATTGGCGTCTTTAGGGCAACGGCAAATCAATCCATTTGCTGTTGTTTCCGTAATCGAAGTGACTGGCAAACGGGTGATAGCGTTGTTTAATTCTGGGCTTCTCCATTTCTCATATTTAGTAATGTAGTCTGATTCTGAGCTTCTTCGTTTCTTATGTTTTACAAGTGACATTTTTGTCACTCAGAGCTAAGAGACAATGCATTATGTGTGAGTTCTGGTTTGGTTTGGTTTTAGGACCATCTTCATTGCACATGGACAAATCCACAAGTGCTCCGATGTCCTCCCTTAGATCACATGAGGATCTCAGCACAGAGCATGAACTCTGTAGCACCGGCGAGGATCCCAATGTGTGTATACAGAAATCACACATTCTGTAAACATTTGTGTGCACAACTTGCACAAGGGACCTCCGATGTTTTCACTCCTACCTGAGAAGGCTAGGCATCCTATATCAATACCCATGAGATCAGGGTGGGAGTCTGACATCATCAGGACCTATTGGTTCTGAAAAAATTTCCATAAAATATATATTTCCTGTACTGGGAACCAAACCCCCGTACCTTTAGAATTAGAGGTGGATGCTATACCTCTTAGTTGTTCTGACCCCCCATGTGCGAGTTTTACAATTGGACAATGCTGAGAAATATTACTGAACAATAAATTATCTATAGTTTTCAGCCCATCGCAATCTGAACTGCGAGCTT
The DNA here is from genome assembly GCA_024509875.1 of Oreohelix idahoensis. NCBI lineage: Eukaryota > Metazoa > Mollusca > Gastropoda > Stylommatophora > Oreohelicidae > Oreohelix > Oreohelix idahoensis. The sequence continues at coordinate 134,121 of JAMPIV010009990.1, read as the reverse complement.
CGACCACAGATATACCTGCCTATCTGTCTCTCACTACAGCATTTACTGTTTTCCACTCCTGGTCTTAGTTTAATCTACAGTAAGGGTCAAAATTATTTTCAGCAGTTTTACAATGAAACAACACAGTAATGGCCCAGGACACTTTATGGAAATCTTTTGCTGGCTGTAATAACAAATAAGAAACATTTGGTAAACAAAACAAAGTAACACAAGAGCGAATGACACAAGACGCAGAAACAAGCAGGAAAAAAAAACAACGAACACAAAAAAGAAGAATTCTCTGAAACAATGAATGACAAGCATTTACAGTTAATAAGAGATCAAGTAGGACAACAATATGAGATCTTGGATGGATATTCTCTGAACTGAAGAATAGCAGTGACCTCTCTGTCAACTGGTCCTTGTCATTCTTCAATTTTGATTTGATTGGTCAACTTATCATTGGCATTCTTATCTACTGATCTTTGTCATTCTTCCATTTAGATTTAGTTGGTCTACTGATCCTTGTCATTCTTTTCTGCTGATTTTTGTCATTCTTCCATTTAGATTTTGTTGATCAACATATATATTATTGTCTCAGAATTCTTTTATAAGGTCATATCAAACTCAGGATTTCCTGGTCTGTTAGTGATAATTAAGCGCAGAAATAGACTAAATGATAACATGATCACATCATTTTTACAGTGTAAAATAAACTCAAAACATTTATTGCTTGAGTTTTAAAATAAGTGAAGGCTTGCTTAAAAAGGCAAAGTCCCCATGCCTCAATTATAATGCAGCACGAATTAACTCTTTTTATACGTTTTTTCAGTCTTTTTTGGTACAGGTTTTGCGGGTCTTTGTACAGGGTGTTTGAATTTTGTGTACAGGTTTTTTATCTCCGAGGTGTGACAAGTATGCGTGCATGAGTGGCAATCTCACCATGTAACACAGATTGCTACCGAAACCACTACTGCAAGAGCATCTGAATGCTTTGTGTGGTCTCCATGCGGAGGCCAGCCACATTAGTGGCCCCATGCTCCATTTGGAGGCCAGCCACATTGGTGGCCTATGCTCCATAAGGAGCGAGAAGAGACATAATTTGTTCCCAAGTGGACCCACGTGCTCTCATAAATTATCCGACACATAACAATAATTAAATAATAATGAAATGGGCATAAAGTAATATTAAACTTTATGTACAAACATTACTCTCCTTAATGAGAATAAGCTACCACCTCGCAACCGATCCACATTAATATACGTTCCTACATTGTGAAGCATGTCGTATGTGACGACTGGTGTGCCTGGCAACAAGCGTGTCGTATATGACCACTGTAATAGCATATAAATGCTTCTCGTAGGCTTGTGATGGACACCAGCCGCATAGTGTTTCCAAGCTCCGCAAGGTGCAAACAGAGAAACGCCTCTGTCTCAAAGTGCCTTATGCACAGAGGAGTGGCATTGTGCTCACCAGAAATCTAAATAACTATTCTCACCTCAAAGTAACCCACTAAAAATATACAGTAGAATTATAATCAATTATCGTGAAATATACTAACTAAATTACCTTTACATCAAAGAATAAAATAAAATTACGCTTGAACTAACAAAGCTATCAAACGTTATAATTAGCCCTCTGCGCTCTCAAATAATAAATAGCTTAACATCATTGGGCCTATAGCACGTGGTAACTAAGAATGTTAATGCCGATTCACAGGCGCCATCTTTATGCACATTAACACGTGGCTGCCGGCTGCCATCTTGCCCACAGTTAATATGTACTATCTCAATTTTAGTCCTCTGAGATAATCTCTGTCCAGTTCCATGTATGAAATATGATCCTACTATATCCACTTTTCTGCCCGTCTCATGAATAAAATAGGTTCCTACTATATCCTTACAGCCGCGATTTGGACTTAACACGACAAATAAAACCTATCCACACATTATTTTCACTCATCTATAACTTTAAAACTAATTATAATGTCCTACAAGAAATTTCCTTTGGAAACACATCTATCTATTCTATCAAACATTAGAACTGAGTCACGTTAAAAATAATTCCAAAGCTACAGGGAAATAATCTAATCTGCTTTAAAATTATAATGTCACTTGCCTCCATACCCTGTGCAAACTGCTGCTGACTCTTGGTGTCTTCTCACATCTTGCCTCTATTGCGAATCTCACCAAACTGACCGCTTCTCCTGCGTCAGACTTTTCACATGCCAGCAATGAGATCTTGCACAGTCACGTGGGCTGGCATACTTGTAGGAGCGCGCACATCGAAAATACATGGGTGTTAAACACATAAATATGACATGAACTTGAGGGGAACTCTGGAACGTTATTATGGACCCATCACATATGCATCTCGGCCTCCACAGTTCTCCACCAAGTTGTTTTTGGTCGGCCTCTCTTTCGCCTTCCTTCAGGGTCCATAGCATAGATGTTCTTGTGATGGCATTGGCATCTTTTCTGAGGACGTGGCCAACCCAACTCCAGTGTCTGCCAGCTATGATGGTGTGCATACTCTCCCTCCCTCACGGCTGCTCTAAGCAAGCAGTTTCTGACTGGTGATGGCACTCGGCCAAAAGATTCGGTCAGAGAACACTCCCCAGGCAGACTGTGTGGAAACAGGACAATTTCAACATTTCCGTCTCTGTTACTCTCCAGCATTCCGCACCACAGAGAAGCACAGAAAGTACACAACTCTCACATAGTCTCAATCTGGCATCTGTGCTGCACCGAGAGGACCCCAGATACCGTTCAGACCATCAAAGGCCGCTCTTGCCCCACTCCCTCTGCTGTTGATGTGCCTGCCCGCTCCGCCATCCAATGCCATCACGCATCCCAGTTGTGTAAACGTGTCTGTACCCCCCCGCCCCTTGCCCCCCCCCCCCCCCCCCGCTATGGGCTCAGGATTGCCCAAACTGAGTGTCATGACCTCTGCCTTTTTTAGACTGATGTCCAGACCCACTTGTCGGCTTTACCTATTCAGTCCATCTGTTTTTGTCCCGGATGTATTGAAGTGAATGTGTGAGCAGCACAATGTCATCCACACACTCCAGATCCTCCAGTGCAGAAAACGCTGTTCATTCCACTTCTCCCAACTTTCCTCCCCCCCCCCCCAATCACCCGGTGCACCACCCAGTCTTTGACTGTCAAAAATAAAGTGGTTGCCAAGGGCATCCCTGTCTTTGCCTAAAAAGTTAGATTACTATGCCCAACACTAAAGCTAGCATAGAGACTTTCTCTAAACAATGCAGCCGGGAATTCCACAAGCCCTAACCATCTTCCGTATGCTGTCCCTGATCACGCTGTCAAAAGCCCCTTCAAAATCAACAAAGTTAATGTATAGTTGTCTCTCCCATTCTGAGCACTGCTCTATAATGTTCCTGAAGGTAAATATATGATCCACACATCCTCTGTTTCCTCCTAATCCCACCCACTCCTTCCTCAGCCTATGATCCACTGCCTTTGAAACTCTTTGAATAACTATCCTGCTCAGTGTTTCACTCAGAACCAAGAGGACAGCAACTCCTGCCCAGCTGCCGCAGTCTGCAAGGTTGCCCCTCCCGGGCAATCCAACTATCACTCCCCCATTCAACTCCACCAGTGCTGTCTCTGCCCTCCAGACCCGTGCAAACAGTGGTTCCAATAGTTCTACTGCCAGATCATGGCGCATCTCAAATGACTCAGCACCCTAATTGTCATGACCAAGAGACCTAGTTACTTTATATTCTGTGCCCTGCCAATTTCAGAACACTCCCCCCCCCCCCCCCCCCCCCCCGCCTGTCCTGCAAGACTGCCCAGGAATTTCTACCCATCGGCTTGGGCCTGACGTTCCACCCCCACCCCTCATCCAGCCGCCATACTGCTCGCCACACATTTCCTCCAACCCAGGGACCCTGCTTCTACTCCCTCTCCCCTCATTTCCCCTCTCACCGCCATGGTGTCCAAGATCTCTGGTGCCATTCAATCCTGTCTCCCCCCACCCCCCAAGCATGACCTGCTGCTCTCCCCATACACTGCCACAATCTCTGGTCAACACCATCAGTCGTCGTCCCCTCCTGGTCACCAGCAACCCAACATCATCCCTCCACATCAACCACAAAAGCCTTTCTGGCAAGGGGGTCCCCCAGTCCGATGATGTCTGTTGCAGACTTTCAGACTTAGTTAATTGGGTTGATATTATGTTTCACTTCATGTATTCTAAATTCATCTGTTCTGCCATCACGGAGTATCTTTCTGCTGCAATTTTGGGTTTATCTACATTATTTTTATAATTTCGTATCAGTGTTTCTTTCATTAAACTTTGTATTCGTATTGACTGACAGTGTTTATTTATTGCTATTATTAGCAGCTTGTATTGAAGTGTTATATTCTTGAACCAACCTTGAAGGTTAGCGGTCAACAGTCATGGAACGTAATTGAAACTTGTAGAACACTTCAGGGAACAAGTCTCGTTCAGACGACTAAACATATTTAATACATTTCATCATGAATACTTAACAAGATATTACACATTAAAGACACTTGCTATCACAGTTCTAGAGTTCATTTCTTGCCAGACATTGTACATCTGTCGTGTAACCGTTTTCATATAGTTTATGTCTTTGACCAAATCTTTTTTATTAAGCATTTGGTATAACTATTATATTTCTGATTAATAGTGACATAAAGGAGTGATTCACACATCCAACAACTGTGTCTATTATATTAATTCCCTTTTGGCATTCATAACCGGGCTCTAACAGCCTTATATATTCTACCTGCGATTGTATTTCACGACTTTCACGTTTAATAATTATTGCGGTTAAGAATACCGACTTATATAACTCCAGACTCAATGGTCCTTACACATTATAACTTTATTGCTTTACCAGCATTACATTTACGGTTATACACTATCATAAGTTAGTGGCCATGCCACATATTCCAAACACTGCCATAGAGCTCGAAGGCCACACAAAGACTGCTGTTGCTAACCTAACGTGTCATACAGCGCCACACGCGAACTACATAATTTTATTCAGTAGAGGTGTTACATGGTGCAACCATCCGAATCAGGTTCAGACCAAAATGCTCGCTGACCATGCAACAATCCTCAACTATGTCCCACCTTTTCCGCCCCACTACAGCTAGTCCAGTAACCCCAAGACCCAACTTCCAGTCCTGCCACCACCAAGTGGCAATCGTCTCTCACATCCACACCTCCCCCCACTCTCATAACCGGTAAAGAATGCCTCCATCCATCATTGACCACAATGTGGTAAATCTGATCTCCGCCTCAGCTGCCGAACAACTCCAATGTCAACCTGTAAATCCCCCCCCCCGGTGGAAAAAAGCACTCCTCCAACAACCAAGCAGCCCATGCTACAGAAACCTACTAGTCTTTCCCCACTCTTGTAATACCGCTCCACTGCCGTACTTCCCCACCACTCTCTCACTACATGTACTGCATGTTCCAACCCTCGAACCGAGGTCTCCCACCACCATGACAAGATCGCATCCAGATGCGGCCCCATCTTTCCCTGTAGCTACGGACAGAATTTGTCCCCGACCTCCCCACCACTGTCATCCGCTGTGATGCCAGCAAATCTCCCTCCCAGTCCCGTTCTCATCAATCTGCCGCCAATGGGTCTCCACTCCAGCAATGGCCTCTTCACTCTTTTCTCTAGAATAATTGCCACGCCCTCACTTCGCCGTCTACCATCTCCTCCAGAGCAAAGCACTGCCTCTCCTGCAACTGTATTCACTCTCCCTCCCCCGGTCCATCCGCTCCCACTCCCAAGACAAGTAATCTGCAGTTTGTCATTTCTGTTGTGATCTCCCTCAGTTTTCCCGCCTTATTCATAGTTCTGATGTTTCAGAATCCAATTCTTGTCACGTGTCCCGTGATCAGAGCATTCATTCCCATGGCAATGACCACCCCCTCAGCCTCCACCACAATCAGCCATATGAGCCTCAGACCCTAAATGTCTGTTCTAATCTTTCTTTCTTTCCCTCCTGTGTTGTTTGTCTGTCCCTGACGAAGGCCTTGTGGCCGCAACGTAGGTTTTTCCTGTCCTTTCTCCTTGTAAGACGTATTACTATTTGTTTTTTTTTTTCCCCATTCTACTGTTCCGCATTAAAGCTTTTTCATTTGTTGCTATTCCGTAACTAAATTTTTTTTTTTTACACAGACAGGGGTGTTGACACTGCTAAAATCCCCAACCTGGAGGACTAGGGTGCCAGCTTTAGCCTGACCCCAACCCGTGCAGACCTGTCCAGTATGGTAGAACCTGCCAGGAGTAAAACTCTCGCTGGCATAGCACTAGGGGTTGACTGGGTACTCTTACCGCTTCAAGGTATAGGCATCAGTGAAGACAGGTCTTAGCAGTTACAAGTATATAAATGTAAGAAACATAGTCTGAGGATTAAAACACAGAGAAAGCTTACTTATTATCAGGAGGAGCAACAATACCCATTTCTGGAATTTCAATTTTCAGCTTAATAGCAATTTGGTCAGTCTTCAGGAGCATTACCATTGGAGTAGTCTTAGGTTTGTATATGGCTAGCTTGTGGTAGAACTGTAACCCTTCTACCTAGTGAGCCACAGAAGAGTCATTCTAATGAATTATTAATCTATTAAATCATACAACTAACTAAATTGAAATAACTCTGGAGACAAATGTTTTCTGTTTGTACTGAGCTGTACTTCATTAAATAAACAATAAGTAAATTTTCTCATTCTTCTATAATTTACCAGACACAGTATTATGGTCTTTCTCTTTAGAAGTGATTGCATCTATTATTAGTCTGGGCCATTTCTCGATTCAAAATTCCATAGCTACCTGTGGCAGTCATGCTAATGACCACTGTCTATGAAGCACTATTTTGTGATGCCTAGTTGGCAGTGCCATTAGTCCCGATTCACTCCCACAATGAGATAGTTGTGCCGTTAAGATGATCCAGGGTTCGAATCCCCCGGTAAGCCTATCACTTCTATTGTTTTTCTGTTGTCTAGTTTTCTACAGTTCTTATTCCAGTTGGTTCTGTAAGATGTCCTTCATGAAGAACTCTGTATGTCAAGTATTCATATGTTTTCCTTATTAAGTTAATGATCTTCAGGGAGACTCCATAAAGCCTCATCAATTTCCAAGTGATTCTCTGTGTACACTGTCAAATGTCTTTTCATAGCCTACAAATCCAGTGTAAAAGGGTGAGTTCCATTCTAGACTTTGTTCCATGGTTATCCTCAATGTGGATACACATTTATAACATATAAGGAAGGGAAACCCGAGGCCTGTAAACGGTAAATTAATATGAAACAAACATAAAGGTATGTTTTCAGGCACTCGCAAGAAATAAAGAAGTAGAACACTAGACAACAGAAAAACAACAGACATGAGTGGCTTACCCAGGATTTGAACACTGGACCTTCCGTGCGACAACCCCGCCTAGCTATGCAAGCAAATCACACCATCCTCCCTGTGGATATCTGGGCTGTGCATAATCTGTTTTGCCTATAACCTGCTTGTTCATCTCTCAGTTGTCTATCTATGGACTCTTTAATTTCTCTACCATGATCCTGTTTAATATTTTCCAGGCACTGATCGCAACATTATTCCTCTGTAATTTGTGCACTCTTGTAAATATCCCTTTTTGGGCAACTTGACCAGATAACCTTCCTTCCATTCTGCTGGTATTCCTTCTCTCTCCCAGACTTTACAATTAATTTGTGTATCTTTGTAGTAGTGTCAATATCTGCTTTGATGGCCTCTACTGGAATACCATAAAGACCAGCCGCCTTTTCATCTTTTAGCTACATGGCTTTCTTTATTTCTTCCTTATTCACAGTTAACTTGTAGCTCCTCTTCTACTGGCTGGATATCTGGGAGATTTTGTAGACCTGGTCTACTGAGAAGTTCCTCAAAATGTTCTTGCCACCTCTTCATTTACTCGTGCATATTGGTATTTAATTTTCCATTCATGTCTTAGATGAAGCCATTTGCCTGTTTGTATTTCCCTGTTAGCTTCTTTGTGTTATTTCCTTGAGCTGTTTCTCTTAATTACTTACATAGTCGTTCCCCTTCTACCGCGAGGTGTAAGGTTTGGGAGAGAGAGCGCCAGACTATCCCATCGGCTGTCTTTCTCCTGGCCTGGCTCCACTCCAGGCCTCGGTCCCCAAAAGATTGTCTAATGTTGTCCTCCCAGCGGACACTGGGTCGTTATGGGGGCCTGGGTCCCTGGCTCTTTGTTTCCCATGCTTGTCATGGTAGCCGATTTTCTCCCATTCTGCAACTATGGCCAAACCATCTTAGTTGGGACTGTTCTACTTGGGTCTGCAGTGGGTGGGGTTTTAGGCCTTGCTGCATCGTCTGGCCGCAGACCACGTCTCCTCTTGTCACTTCAACCACCTTCCTCAGATACCCCATTTCTGAGGTTTGGATCTGGCTTTTGTGGGTTGTAGTCATCGCCCATGACTCGCATCCATAAGTCAAGACTGGGACACAGGTGGAGTGGCACACAGCCATCCTCGTTTTCCTACCAACCTCTCTCTTGCAGAGGAATCCTCGATTTATGGCCTAAAAAAGTCTCCCAGCTTCTCTTGCCAACTCCTTATATATTTCATGTTGTCTCTTTTCATGTTTCTTCTTACCTCTTTATTTACTTCTACGTACACTTCATGAGCTTTTGCTTTAGAACTTAATCTCTGCTTCTGTTTAAATCTACTTTCTTGTTATTTTTGTCTTTTATCTTTTTGATGGTTTCTGCTGTTATACATGCTTTGTGCTTGCATTCTTTTTTTTTACAAGATCATTTCATACAGTTTTGATCTCTTTCCATTGGTCTTCTGTGTTCACTACACCTGTTAGCTGTTGGAGCATGTAGTATATGTTTCAGATTGTGATCATAAATTTTCTCTTGTTTTTTTATTTCTTAGATATCCTACATTAAACTGTTGTCTATAACTATACTACTCGTCAAAAGTCAAGGGCCACCCTATTATTTTCAATACACTTTTATATAAGCGCATAGAATGATTAAATGAAGGAAGTTTTTAGTAAAAATGGGTGCAATATCTTCCTCTGACAGTCCTCTATGCACGTTAAGCATAAAAACAACTCACCAACAACCATGGTGATCACATGCAATTTGGTTTGCTGACCATAAATTCACATTTTTAATCTGTTTTTTCAAACTTCCGTACAACCAAACAGGTGAAGTAATCGTGCTGATTGACATTCCACGTGCAATGGCGACTTTTCGTGAACAGAGTTCACTCTTAATTTGTTTTACAATCAGCAGACTTAGGGTAGTTTCATCACTTGCAAAAACCATGCCACCGAGAAGAAGTCTTGACACATTACAAAGAATGAGGGCTATAGCGTGGGTTGAAAGTGGTTTATCTGTCCGTGAGGTTGCTAGACGGCTTGCAGTGTCACACTCTACTATCCAAAGAATTTTGGAGAGATTTCAGGCCACAGGAAGTGTGGAGGATCGCCACCGGCCAGGTTGCCCTAGATGCTCCAATAGACATGATGACCGGAACCTCTTGTTGTCAGCCCTGCGCCATCGAACAGTGACTTGTTCCACTTTAAGATGTCAGCTGAGACAAACTGTAAATGTTAATGTCAGTCAAAGCATCATTCGCAGACGTTTACATGAATTTGGACTGGCTGCTCAACGTCCTGCAGTCAGAATCCCTCTTACTCCTGCTCATCGCAGAGCCCAAGTTGCTTGGTGTCGCGAGCACATCCAATGGACAAGGCAACGATGGAGTCAAGTTCTCTTCACTGATGAATCTTGCTTCACTGTGTCATTTAATGATAGCAGGGTTCGAGTTTGGAGATGACCAGGAGAGCGATTTACTGATGACACAATTCGAGAGGTGGATCGTTATGGTAGGAGTTCTGTCATGTTCTGGGGAGGCTTCTACAGACACGACAGGACCCCACTCTACATCATCCAAGGCAGCTTGACCGGCCCAAGATACCAGAACGAAATCTTAAGACCAATTGTTCAGCCTGCTCTGGAGGCCATAGGTGGTAATGCTATCCTCCAAGATGATAACGCTTGACCCCATCGAGCTCGTGTGGTGAATGAGTTTATTCAGCAACATGGGATCATCAGGATGGCGTGGCCAGCTCATTCACCTGACCTTTCTCCGATTGAGCACCTCTGGGATTTCCTTGGTCAAAGATTGTCAACAAATCACCCCCTGCCAATGGATGTTGCACAGCTGACTGCATTTCTGCTTCAGGAATGGCAAGCTGTTCCTCAGGATACTCTTTGGACCCTTGTGGACTCGATGCGTCTACGCTGTCTTAATGCCTTGCTGCAAACGGTGGTCATACCCGATTTTGAAATGTCTATTTGTCCAATATCTATTGTGTGACTTTTGAAAAGGTGGGTGACACACTTCACAGCTTCATTGCGTTTGAATGTGTGTTTCCATTTCTTTACGTGACATGTCAATTTGGTATTCAATAAATGCTGTTTTGACTTATACCAATTACGTTTATATCAGATTTGTTTTATGGTTTCAACCAAGGTTTTTCTAAGTGGCCCTTGACTTTTGATGAGTAGTATATGTACTTTTGTATATCTCTTGAGTTTAATATTTGTTTTGTCTAATAGAAGATGGTGATCTGATGCCACATCTGCTCCTCTATGTACCTGTACAACATGCCATGATGATCTAAATGTCTTGGTTATGCATATATGATCATCAATCAGATTTCTGTGGTCTGGTCCGTGTTGCTATAAGTATTCTTTTATGTGGAAACATGATTCCTCTTACAGCGAGTTGGTTTGAAGCACAGAAATTTGTTAATCATTCCCCATTTTCATTCATTGTTTCTAGTCTGTGTTTTCCCATGATTTCTTTAAAGCTGCTATTGTCTGCATGTATAATAGCATTAAGTCACACATCAAAACTGTAATGTCTTTACTACTTATTTTATCCATGATATTTTGTAGCCTGGTGCAAAATTCTTCTTTCACAGATTCTTCTTTGTCATTGGTTGGTGCAGAACATTGGATGATGTTTGTCATTGGTTGATGCATAACACTGGATGATGTTTGTCATTGGTTGATGCATAACATTGGATGATGTTTGTCATTGGTTGATGCATAACATTGGATGATGTTTGTCATTGCTTGGTGCATAACACTGGATGATGTTTGTCATTGGTTGATGCATAACACTGGATGATGTTTGTCATTGGTTGATGCATAACATTGGATGATGTTTGTCATTGGTTGATGCATAACACTGGATGATGTTTGTCATTGGTTGGTGCATAACATTGGATGATGTTCATCTTTATCTTCTTTCTGACTGTTTTGAATGTACTGTTATAATTCTGGGTCCCATTGCTTCCCATTCTTTGAGTTCTTTCTGTGCTTCCTTAGACAGCAATTGCGGCCCCCACCCCTCACTGTTGTGGGCAGATTCTTCCTCATATCCAAAGGACAGCACCATTTCTCCTGTGATCAGTTTCTTCCTTTCTATGCCATTCCACCTTGCCTCGCTGAGTCCCAAGATATATATCTCGTAGTTCCACATTTCTGCAGCCATCTATACAGTTTTTCCATTGTTCATATAAAGTATGAACATTTGAACTGCCAATTCTGGAGATTTTTTTAGAGCAAAAAAAGGTGAGTCAGCAACCCAGACTCCTTTTGGCTTTCTCCGCGTTGCGTCATGAGCCTCCTTATTGGAGAACCTCATTCTGTCTTGAATGGCTGATTTGATTTATTAACTATAATTTCCCTATCCAGTTAGTTTGTTGAAATTTTTTGTGATTTAAGATGTTTTATAGGATGGAGTTCCATGATCAATCTTTTTTTTTTTATGTAAAACTTTTGCCTCGTTTTGGCGAGGCGCGTCCCGTTCAACCCAGTCAGTTATATTAGGGCGCATGTCCAAATATAAAAGACCCTTACGTCTGATCAACCCTCCTTAGTCACTTCTTATGACATGCATGGTAGGTTATAGTGGCTCTATTCCTTTTTTACGCGTTGATAACACAATGGTGTACTTAATTCCATTTAGGTGTTATTCTGCTTCAGTTCTCCTAACGCCTTTTGGAGAGAAATACATTTAGTCTGTATTGAATTGCACTTCCCTCAACTTAGGCGTTATTATGTTTCTCTTAGTTCTGTCTGGAACATAAGGTAATGACAAATTATCCCCCCCTCTTGTGTGAGACAGGCTACTTTCCCCTTGGTACAAATTATGTCTTCATGCACACTGTGCCACAAGACAATTATTAAAGTTGTCCCCTTATATACGGTCCAGTAATCGTGCGGTTGGTCACTTTCATGTGTGGTATGCAAAGGAAAAACATATTCAATGTTCACAATGCTGATGAAATCTTAACATAATTTATAATTTTATTATAAAAAAATCCTCTAGATCAATCACTCAATCAACCAGTCAATACTTTTCAGATCCGTATAGAGCAAAAGGCCATCAACAAATCTATTTTGTGTCTGTCTCCATTTCTCTTCTCCATATCTTCTTCTTCTTCTTCTTCCTCGTTCATCCTGAAAAGGACGGTGGTTGCGTTGTGTCTGTTTACGCCTAAGCTGTGATATCTGCACCTTTCGGTCGACACATCCGACTTCTGCACGGCATTTTTTAGGACCGGGTTTGCCTTCCCATTGCGATCCACACTCACTCAGCCAGACTGCACTGCTGCAGACTGTTTCCAGGACCACCACGTGGAGGTGGAGTGTGGTCTTGACCAGCTCTGGTTCGCTGGTCCTGATGCAGGCAGTCAAGCTATGAGTTGCTGACTGCGTTCTCTATTGCTGCGTCTTTGGGTCCCTCTTCTCCATATAACTTTTTTCTCTTTCTGTTTCTCTTATCCTGGGAGTTCCAGAAATGGACTGCCTTGAAACGCCATCAACTGGTTTTCTCAAAGTGTGCCCTATTCAATGCTAGTGTCTTATAGTCAATTCCTGTTCCACCAGTGTTGTCTGGTTCTTCTATCAGTTCCACATTAATGATCTTGTCATACCATTCAAATCCTTCTGTTCTGCACTTATTTACGAAAGCCTGCACCCTTCTGGCTGTCAAATGTTGGTTTTCTTTTTCCATGCTTCATAGATTTACAATAGGACAGAATTGACTGGCTTGTCTGTTACCAGGGACTGAGCGGGAAGCAAAGAATAGTTTTTTTTTTTTTTTTTTTTTTTTCGTACGCCCGCTTAATACTCGAGACGAAATCTCAGGTTATTATTTATGTCTAACCTGACATTGATTTTACGTGAGTATCCCTTTATTTCTTGTACAGAGACAGGTGTCCCTCGCCATTCAGGCAAATACTCGCCGATTTCGGAGGTACCCATTGCAGCTGGGTCGGCTCAGGAGCCGCCAGTCCCTGGTCGACGACACTCCTTCAAATGTCCTCGCCAGGTCTCGAGTTAATCCAGTCCAAATCCCGGTCGACGAAAAATCCTCAAATGCCGTCGCCCGGGTTTGATCCTGTATCACCCGGTCGCCAGAGCGGTGTTGTAACCACTACGCTAGCGCGGCTCCCGCAAAGAATAGTAACAATGTAACCTACTAAGCAGGTCATAAAAGGCAACAATGGAGGGGTTGGCATAGGGCCAACTGCCCCATCCTGTTGAAATGTAAGCAAGAACAAAAATTTAGCAAATATGGACAAGTCAGCCATGGTAAATAATTTAAATTCTGATAAAAATGTTTATCGCATACAGTGCAAAGATTATTTTTCTGTCTCGGTTCTAAAATAAATATATTCTTATTTACTCCAAGCCAATTTACTATTCCGGTTATATTTACCGTGAATGGAGCCATCCTCATAGTACCAGCAATATTTATCTTTGTTGGTGTGTATACTCTCAGTGGAACAAAGGGATACTGAAGAAAATTTAACAAACAAAATCATTATCCATCATAACTTTCAAGAAAACAGTACTACATATATTGTATATTCTGTAATCAAATCTTCACTGTGTTTATTTCATGTTCCAAATTAAAAATAAAAAAACAATAAAAATTGCAATGAGCACTGAATTTCTATTGAAATAATTTTAGCTTCATTCTGATCTCCTAATGGGAAGTTAAGGCGCTGGGGAAGGGGGGGTGGGGGGATTTTCTGTAACCAGAGTCTCGATATCAATGTCAATCCAACGCTTCCAGATGCTGACTGCAGGCAGTAAAACACTGCTTTGCACTGGACGTTTTGAGTCTAATCTCAAAAGTATTAGTTATACTATACAATTAGAGAAATATTTGTTGTTTGAGAGCGGGCCACAAAACAATGTTACGTGGGCCACATTTGAATTTGAACCGCAGGACTGCAGTTGGACCACGCTGAACTAGATCATTACCAATGTTTAAACTGCGTTTTAAAAACAGAGTTACATATATTTTGTTGCCAGTGTCCTATTAACAAAGTGGTTAGAGCACTGGTCTCTCACGGCAAAAGTACCTGGGTCGAATTGTGGTGGCGTCCTGCTCCAGTCTACCCAGCTGTAAATAGGTACCTAACTTTGCTTGTGAGATAGGCAAGGAAAAGGCAGCGAGGAAAGGAACCGGTCACCCCACCTCTCAAGGGCTGGACTTAGTATAGTGAAGTCTCTAACACTTCATTCCCCTACAGCAGTATCTGCTATGGGACAACTTTCATCATCTTTTGTTTATATTTTGTAGTAAAACTTTCACTGTGTTTATTTCATGTTCCATAAGATACTATCAAAAAATTAGGAGACAGTTTTACTTCATGTTCTAAAAGATTGTTTTGGTTTGCTTTTTACGGACCATCTTCATTGGTCACAGACAACTCAATAAGTGCTCCGATCTTCTCCCTTAAATCACACAAGGAGGATCTCAGCACAATGCATGAACTCCATAGCACTGGTGAAGATCCCAATGTATGTATACAGGAATCACACATTCTATAAATATTTTTGTGGTGGGGAGGGTTCCTAATTTTTAAATTTTGCCAGGGCAGCGGCCATATGGTCTGCTCTTTATAATTTCCAACTGTCAAGGGGTTTTTAACGTGCTCAACGTGCACATGGAACCTCTTATTTTTGTCCCCTTATCCGAGAAGGCTAGGCATCCGATCTTGCTACCCACGTGATCAGAGGGAGTATGACATCATTAGGAACAACTGGTTCAGAAAAAATGTCCATCAATTACATTCCCTGTGCTGGGAGCGAACCCGGTACTTTAGAGGCGGATGCAATACATCTAAGCCACTCCAACTTTCAGTTCTAAGAGATATTGATGTAAAATTAATGGGTTTGAAAAAAAATCGAAAAAAGGTGATTCGTCTTACGAGGACAAAAGACAAAGAAAATAGTCTACGTTACGGCCACAAGGCCTTCGTCAGGAAAGGAAAGAAAGTGAAGGCTAGATAGGACACATAAAAACTATAAAATAAAAACTGGGTACTTCCCTGAAGGCAAGAACCGAAATTCTATCAAAATCGCTAGTCTGTTGATGAGCGCGTGGCTGAACTTTCTGTTCAGCCACGCGCTCATCAACAGACTAGCGATTTTGATAGAATTTCGGTTCTTGCCTTCAGGGAAGTACCCAGTTTTTATTTTATAGTTTTTATGTGTCCTATCTAGCCTTCACTTTCTTTCCTTTCCTGACGAAGGCCTTGTGGCCGTAACGTAGACTATTTTCTTTGTCTTTTGTCCTCGTAAGACGAATCACCTTTTTTCGATTTTTTTTTCAAACCCATCCATTGTATTCCACGTCTTACCGCAGTTCCCCTCCACTTCCTCGATGATGTAAAATTAACAAATTAGATATTTAACATTAACAAGTTAAACTTAATTTTTTTTTTAATTTAATGAAAGAAAGAAAGATGTTACATATATATTCTATAGCATAATCCTCACTGTTTTATTTCACGTTCCATGAGATACTGAACAAAAATTAACAACTACATCATCACCAGCCATAAGTTTATACTTCGACACACACACAAAACTTACATTCTGCAGTAAAATCTTCATTGTTTTATTTCATATTCTGTAGACTGTTTAAATTTGAATGCATTTAGCTAATTGGTTGCCATTTTCTCATCATATTCTTTTTCTTGCCAAGTTTAAAACTGCCACATTCTTCCATGATTTATTAATAAACACATTTTAAATAAACCTGGAACAGACATTCAATAAATTATCATCATCATCATTAATTCCCTTCAGCTCCCTAAGGAACACAGGCTTACAACAACGTCATGCCAAGTCCTTCTATCCCGTGCCATCAGCTCAAGGTCTTTCATTCCTGTCTCCAGTTCTCTCTCCATATGTTTGTCAGTCTCCCCCTACCTCTCTTACCATGGGCATTCCAGAGCCAGGATTGCCTTGTAATACTGTCAACAGCTTTCCTCAATGTGTGTCCTATTTATCACCAGCATTTTATTCCCATTTCCTGTTCAAATGACACCTGTCAAGTTCTTGTCATTAGTTCCAGACTGATGATGATAGTAAATAAATACCGGTAGATTAGATTTGAAATATTCATGCTAGAGCATTACCTTGAAGGCTTCTCATTCATGTTCATGCTAGAGCAATACCTTAACGGTTTATCATTCTTGTTCATGCTAGAGCAATACCTTGAAGGTTTATCATTCATGTTCATGCTAGAGCAATACCTTGAAGGTTTATCATTCTTGTTCATGCTAGAGCAATACCTTGAAGGTTTATCATTCATGTTCATGCTACAGCAATACCTTAACGGTTTATCATTCTTGTTCATGCTAGAGCAATACCTTGAAGGTTTATCATTCATGTTCATGCTAGAGCAATACCTTGAAGGTTTATCATTCATGTTCATGCTAGAGCAATACCTTGAAGGTTTATCATTCATGTTCATGCTAGAGCAATACCTTGAAGGTTTATCATTCATGTTCATGCTAGAGCAATACCTTGAAGGTTTATCATTCATGTTCATTACCCTTCACCTCCCCATGGAGCACATGCCTTTAACAGACGTATGTCAAGTCTTCCTGTCACGTGCCATCAGCACAAGGTCTTTCCATGTCTTCTTCATCCCCTTCATGTATGTCTCCAGTTCTCTTCTCCATGTGTTCTTTGGTTTTCCCCAACCTCTCTTACTCTGTGGATTCCAGATCAGGGACCGCCTTGTAATGCTATCATTAGGTTTCCTCAATGTGTGTCCTATCCATCTCCAGCATGTTACTGGGGCCCAACAGGGGAGCCAAGAATAGCATCACTGCGACCTACCATGCATGTTGTAAAACATGACTAAGGAGGGTTGGGCATGGGGCCAGTTACTCCATCCGGTAAAAATGTTAAAACCACAAAACCTTCAACAAACAACATAGACAGATCACCCAAAGAAAATAAAACTCAGCTTCTAAGACAAGAAAATACTGTGAATAACTCAGGTTAAATCATGATGCATACAATTTTCTAAGCTTTTTATATAATTGATGTGTCTTACTCCCATAAGTATGTTCTTATACATAAAATACATATTGTAATATGTGGATTTCATAAACCACAGACAGCTTTTATTGAAAGAGTCTAAGATGACTTCACAACACTGCACTTCAGATACTATTTTTCCATCTCTGCAGTACTAGCCACTGAAGCTAACTTTCCAACATGCTCATTACCAGACAACCATCTGACCAATATGTATGCGTATCATTAATTTGTTTAAGGCTTCATTTCAGACCAAGAATTTTTTTTTTAATGAATACAAGAATGGCTACCAATATTAAAAGAGAAGAAAACATACACAATTTTTCACACTCTCAGACAAGGAACAAAGAGTCTGAATTTAAATGGAGACAATAAAAGACAAGAAGCATCGCTTCCTCAAGCACGTTGTACGAGACCACTAATGTGAGGTCGTGAATGCAGACTGAGCCTCAGGCAGAGGGACTAACTATAGTGCAAAACCAAACAAGGAAGAAAAAGTCATCAAGCCTCAAAGGAATGGAAAAAGCTGTTGACCCAGAGGGCATTCCTGCAGTGGCCATCAAAATTGGCATTGAAAAATCTAGAGATACTATAAGAATGATTGGGATACAGAAGAAATACCAACAGGTTGGAAGACAGGATGACTGGTCAAGTGGCTAAAGACAGGAGATTTGCAAGGGTATACAAATTACATAGGAATAAAGATATTTTCAATACTAGGATATGGAGCCACGCTGGTGTAATGGTTACCAAACTGCGCTGACGCAGGATCAAACCTGGGCGAGAACATTTGAAGGTTTTTCGTCAACCAGGATTTGGACTGGATTAACTCGAGCCCTGGCGAGTACATTTGAAGGAGTGTCATTGACCAGGGACTAGCGGCTCCTGAGCCGACCCAGCTCTAATGGGTACCTCCGAAATTGGCGAGCATCTGCCTGAATGGCGAGAGACACCTGTCTCTGTACAAGAAAAAAAGGGATACTCACGTAAAAATCAGTCTCAGGTTAGACATACTAACCTGAGATTTCGCCTCGAGTAATAGCACCAAAAAAAAAAAAAAAAATACTAGGATAAATATTAAACAGGATCTTCCTTGAGAGATTAAAAGAGTGCATTGAAACACAACTGAGAAAAGTACAAATAGGTTTTCAATAAAATAGATCCTGCACAGATCAGAAAGCCTGAATTCACCACTTTAATCAGATTTGTGGACTATGAAAAAGCATGTGACAGTTCAGACAGAATTATTCTAAAAACTGATAAGGCATTATTAAGTTCCTCTTAAGCTCAATAACCTGATAAAGAAAACATACGAAGATGTTGAAATGTAGAATTTTTCATGAAGGATAATTAGCACAGTCCTTTGATATAATAATTGGAGTACAGCCCATTGTCACTCTCTCTTTTTAGTGGGTGTAGACTGGATTATAAAAGCATCAGCCCACGGAAACTGAATTCTGACCAAAAAAAAAAAAAAACATCTTGGTGACCTAGATTCATGATGCGATTCACCTCTTTATGGTGCAATTCCAGAGTTAAACTTTTCATTAGTTTATGCATACAATATTAGTTATAGGGCCTATGCAATACACACTTGTGGAAAATGTTTAACTAACTGTTTTAAACTTACTGGGTTCTGGCTTGATAATGTTGTCATTGCACTGTTATTCAGCTTTACCAGCAGTTCTTTAAATCTTGTTTCAGTCTGAAGAGAAAAACACAAACTGCTGACTTATGACTTGTTTTGTGATTCTTTCATATTTTCTATTTCAGGACATACTTGTTGCCCATTTACATGACTTAGCTTATCGCATAGATGCACTTACGTGTGAGAGTCATACAGAAAAGTGCTTCAATGCACGAATGTCATAATTAAAACCCCTTCACCATATAACAGTGATGTCCATAAGCACTTCATTAAGTGCCAGGGAAGTCCATTAGCTCTTGACTATATGACAGGGATGTGCATTAGCACCTAAGTGACAGTGATGCCCATACTCACATGACTATGTGGCAGTGATGTCTATAAGCACTCGACTATGTGACAGTGATGTCATAAGTCCTTGACTATATGATAGTGATGTCCTTAAAGACCTGACTATGTGGCAGTGATGTCTATAATCACTTGACTTTGTGATAGTAATGTACATAAGTACTTGACTAAGTGACTGTGATGTCTATAATCAGTTGATTTTGTGACAGTGATGTCCATAATCACGTGACTATGTGACAGTGATGTCCATAATCACTTGACAATGTGACAGTGATGTCCATAATCACTTGACTATGTGACAGAGCTTGAACATGTGCAGTTTAAATATAGTAATAATATACAAATTATATAGTACACTGACAAATTAAACCTTGCAAATGACCTTCTTTCCAATATACAGATACTTTCACACAAGTGTGGGAATTTTAATTTTACTACTAAGTAATACCTCTGTAAGGAAATATCGGTCATTTGCTTTCCTCCAATTTCTTGTAGTGGACAGTACTTTTGAGTGGGAGACGCATGATTTATAAAGCCCTACAAATTTTAAGCTGGCCCAATACATGGTTTTCTGCCCACATGTCCGCATATAATATACTCCTGGATGGCAATAAGCTCTGTGTGCCCAGTGTTGACAGATGCGCCTTTCCATTCTCATGCAGTTCAACGATATCCCAATGCATGCATTTCTAATGCACTGCCTTTGATATGGCAGACTCTCCTTTCATATGTGTGGATAGTTTGTTTACTTTGCTGTCAAGGACACTAGTTTGTGGATTTCCTGCCCAAACTCTGTTTGTTTTCATACTTCCTGAGTGGCCAGTGCGTGGGTGGGGATATACATGAAATTATTGTTAGTGTTTAACGATGACACCAAATATAAAGATGAGAATGAAGACAGAATTTGATTAGCCGCATGAAAGATGTCTAGAATTATCCAACGCCTGCGTTATTCAAACCTTTCTTCTGATGAGTCTCATGCTCTTACTAAGCTCCGCCGCAGAGATGACATTGTTATCAAACCGGCTGACAAAGGAGGTGCCATTGTGGTATGGCGCAAGGACCTGTACCTCCAAGAAGGTAATAAGCAGCTCACCAACAGCTCCTTCTACCAGCGCCGTGACAATGATGCGACAGTCCTCAACAATCGTCTGGTCCATGACACCATCAAAAGTCTTATCGCCAACAAGTCCTTACCTTCTAGCGCTTCTCATCTCCGTATTGACAATAGTGGTCTGGGTAAGCCTGTGTTTTATATGCTTCCCAAAATTCATAAACCCTCCAACCCTGGGAGACCCATTGTCTCTGCGTGTGCCTGCCCTACCGAACGTATATCAGACTTCCTCGACGGCATCTTCCAGCCTATTGTAGAGCAGCTTCCTTCCTTCTTAAAGGACACAAACCATGTTCCACCCTGCGATCCAATTCACCTCTCACATCTCCACTGTCTCTGTTAATTTCCTTGACATTGTTGTCACTATCACTCCGCCCCACCTCACCACTTCGGTGTACTACAAACCCACCGATGCACACAGTTACCTCCTTTATACTTCCTCTCATCCTCCGGCTTGTCGGGACTCCTTGCCTTTCTCACAACTTCTCCGCCTCCGTCGGTTATGCCAAGATGATGACAACTTTCTATGCCGAGCACAAGAAATGTTGGACTTCTTCCGTAACAGACAGTATCCAGAAGATGTTCTTACCTCTGCCTTAGAACGTGTTCTCCCTATCTCACGTGTAGAGGCCCTCAAACCCCGCCAAAAAACCTCCTCTGATAGAGTCAAGTTAATAATGACCTATCACCCTCACAGCACTGCTGTCAAAAGGATCCTGTTTCGCCACCTACCTCTCCTCCAAGCTGACCCAGTGGCGCGGGAAGCATTTAGTGAGCCACCCTTGCTGGCATATAGACGGGACAAAAATTTGAGGGACCTCCTAGTCCACAGCCGTCTGAAAACCGTCAACGATGGCCACTTTGGAACCAAGCCATGTAACCGTACACGATGTAAGACATGTCAGTATGTAATGGAAACACGTTCAGTCTCGTTCCCTAACGCCAAGTTCACCATCACCCATGGCTTCACATGTGAGTCACGCAACGTCATTTATGCTATTATATGCAAACGTTGCACCATTACGTACATCGGCCAAACGGGCACACGACTGGGCGACCGATTCTGCAGACACCTCTATGACATCTCTCAGTTTAATTCCACACCTGTGGCCATCCACTTCAATGGCCCTGACCACCACGGTGCCACTGACATCCAGGTGACAGCCATCAGATACTGTTCCTCGGACGCCAACAGTCGGTTTCGCCAGGAACAACGCCTCATCCATCTTATGGGTTGCCTCAAACCACACGGTTTGAATACCCAACATTCTTTTGTCTGAGACGCCTTTCTCTATCGAGTCCCTGTTGTATTATGACTTTCTACTTTGATGCGATCACCCTTTTTTTTTTTTTTTTTTTTTAATTACCATTTTTTTAATTTAATAATTTTATTTATTTATTTATTTATTTTTTTTTTATTTATTTATTTTTTTTTTAATTTGTTTATTTATTTTATTTTATTTAAAAATTTTTTTTTTTTTTTTTAAATTATTTTTTTCCTTTATTATTTTTTATTTTATTTATTTCTTTATTTAGTTTTTATTTTTATTTATTTATTTATTTGTTTTAAATTTATTTATTATTATTATTTATTTATTTATATTTTATTTATTTATTTTATTTTATTTATTATTTATTGATTACTTTTTTCTCACTCTTTTCCAGTCCTTGTTTTTTTTATTTCTTATCTTTATGTACTATCAACTTCCTCTTTCCGGTTTAGTGGCAGCCATCCTGCTTTGCTTCACATGTGACTGGACTTAATATTAAGAGAGTTTTTTTCTCTTATTTTTATAGTTTCATGTTCTCTACTTAATTCTCATTTTCTTTCCCTCCTGTCTCTTGTTTGTTTGTCCCTGACGAAGGCCTTGTGGCCGCAACGTAGGTTTTTCTTGTCCTTCTCCTTGTAAGACTTATTACTATTTGTGTGGGTGTGTGTGTGTGTGTTTTTTTTTTTTTTTTTCAACTAGAATTATCCAGAGTATTGAGAATCATAAGTGAGAGGACCATGGGCACTTCAGCTGTGCTAACAATGGCATATGTCTGTCTGTATGTGCTAATCCTGACGCCACACTGGCAGTAAACCCAGAAATGATGTCTGCTCCATATATATATATATATATATATATATATATATATATATATATATATATATATATATATATATATATATATATATATATATATATATATATATATATACACATATAACTTATGCAACGATAGCTTAAACTAGGACACTGATTACTGGCTCCGAAATTTACAGCTTGTGAGATAAGCTGCTTGAGATGAGTAACTAACAACAAGCCATTAGACCAGACACCTCAGTGAAGATAAAAGCAAGAATCAGATCATGCTCGGAATACACAGAAATGCACAGTATAAAATATGGTAATAACAACACAAAATTAGTCTAGACCACAAGGATATGAGCTGCTGGCATCCACAGTCAGGATACATCAATTGATTTCTATTTAGCACCTCATGGAGCATGGAACCACCCCCACAGCTGCACGCTTGTAGGAAGCCTGTATCACAGCATTCATATAATCTTTGCAGCATTAGTTTCTGTACAAGATATTTTAACATGCTGAGGTTGTCAGCCCCATGCATACTTCATATTTGTTGCTTCTTATGACATGCCTAAGGGTGTCGAGCCCTATCCTTTCTTTGTCTCTACAGAGATCCCTGGCAACTACATGTAGCAATCAAGATTTAGGGCAAGAAGAAAAACACAGAAGTAATGGATTACCGTAAAATCTCGCGTATAATACGCACTCGTGTATAATACGCATGCTTGATTTAGCCCAAAATTTTCTGGTAAAATGGAAATTCGTGTATAATACGCATCATAATTTTTCAAGATTTTATTTTATGAAACATCTGTTAAAAAACTGGAAGAAGATGGAAGATGCTGCGCGATAGTAGTTCTTCGACGAACTGAAAGACCATGTCGCTTCATAAAACGAACTGCCCATCCATATGACGCGTTAAATGCTGTTGTGCCTGTACGAGATTTTTTTAAGTTACAGAGCTTTAAGTCGGATTTCAATGCATGAAACACCGATGCCTTGTTGCCTTCTATCCACTACCCACTCCAGTAATGTTTTTTTCTAGGTCTGGAAGGTCTGGTGGTGACCTACGATTCGCCTTTTTCTTACTAGGCAACACTTGCAGCGCCTCTTTGTTTTTTCGCCATAATCGAATGTTGCACTCGTTAATGGAAAATGTCGACTTGCTGCCCGATTGCCATTAGATTCTGCATATTTTACCACTAAGAGCTTTTCTGCTGCAGTACAACATTTTCTCGAATTCATTTTTAGGGCTCAAAATAATCAAATGACAAACTTCACAACCAAGCTTAATATCAAAATAGATTGAAGACCAAGAGTGTGAAATGCGTTTTGCAACAATGTCTAACACATAAGAAAACACAAGACACATTCAATTTTGCGCCATTTTTACTGTCAAATTGTGACAAAAACTTGGCAGACTTTCCAATGTAGGTTACTTTCGATATCGAAAATTACGTATTTTTTAGTACTCGCGTATAATACGCACCCCAGTTTTAGCGGGCAAAAATGAGTAAAAATTGTGCGTATTATACGCGAGATTTTACGGTAGTTGAGTAGCTTAAGTATACAAGTATAAGAGAAGTATATTAACCATCATAAACAATTTGAAGAGCCTCAAATTACTCATAAATATTCACATGATAAAACAAATAAAAATAATAAATTATATGTGTTTTTTAAGTCAGGTTTGAACTTACTTTAATTTCATAATAAGGATGTCCATCCCAGATCATCATGTCCAAGACATAGTATCTGTTAGTTTCATTGCAGAAAATGCAGTCCAGGACACAGGGACCACATCCTGAAATAAAATAATGTTGCCACTTCATTCATTACAGTATAGACTTTATTACTGTAAGGTGTAGAAATATGAACAATGAATAAGCAATTGGAAGAAAGAATTGAGGCTCACGAGATGTGGATATATAGAAGAATAAGGCGCATCTCATGGAAGGAGAAAAAAACAAATAGAGGTCCTAGAAAACCTAGGTATAAAAAAGAGAATTAATGAAGGAAATAAAAATCAGGCAATTAAAATATTTTAGCCATATCAAAAAGCAAATACCTTGCAGAAGACCCTTATAGAGGGCAGAGTTGAAGGCCAACATGCAAGGGGAAGACAGCGTTATAAGTGGGGAGATAACATCAAGAGATGGACAAGAAAGATTCTATCAGATTTCACCATCAAGACAAGAGACAGAGGATGTTGGAGATTCATTGCAGCTGACCTTCGATGCGAAGATGGCACCTAATGATGATGCTGCCAATTCATTCATACATAGAGGCATATCTGGAGTCATCCTTATATAACCACCAGCTATGCACAATGCTACAATATACATATGTGGAAGTGAACCTCTGTGAGGCTAATTACATCCTCATTGACTCTTGAAATCATCCACACACTTCCAGGGATTCCTCCTGTGGAGAACCCAGCATTGCACACTAAGCTTGGAGAAGTCACTTGAGCCCCAGGCGTGATTCTTTAGCTTTGACCTGGCTGACTGCATGCAGGAGGATCTCACTATGGACCCTGCGATAGGCAAGGGAAGCTAAGAAGTGGCTCTGTGCAGGATTGTGACAATTCCTTGGGAGAGCACAGAACCAGAGCACAGTATTTTAGCTCTGCATAGTTGGAGAGCCTCCTTGGATGGCAGGGAATGAACAGTATACCACACGCTTCTTCCTCCTAGCTTGGGACCAGATGTGACAATCCATTAAATGCAAGTCAAGCTGGGGAAACTGGAGCTAATGACTTCAACTCAGCACATTTTGGAATAGCATAAAAAAGCCACAGGAAAAGCCTAGATCTACAGTGTAGATAATACCAAGGAGTCTTTAACTTGATATTGGCTGCAAAGAGCGAGAAGCTAAGCAGCTCTACCCAAACAACATTGCGTAAAACCAGACCGACCACTTTTCATTCGCACTTAACATACACACAGGCCTACGCAATTTACTGTTCATGCAAACAACCCCTCTTACTTTATCATTTGCTTACACACATACACACTGACCATAATCATCATTATAAGTATTTAAATAAATAACACGGTATTTAATCAGTTTTACAAATTACGGTTCACAAGAAACAAGGGACGTTTCGGGTTTTACCCTTCGTCAGCCACAAACAGGTGACAAAGACAAAAATTACATATAGGTACTACAAAACTATACGATGATGAGAAATATACAACAAATGGGCGATACAAGCAGATGGAAAAAGTAAACAACAACAGTGATGAGAGAAAAAAAGAACAATAATAATACAAGAAAACCGTAAAATCTAAAAGAAATACTGAAACAAGAAAGTAAATAATCAACGAAACGAAATTTATTTATTTATAATCATCATTATCAGCGTAATCATCATCATCATCAATACAATATACGCTTGATAATTGTATTACACTGATATCATCATTACAACATATGCTCGATATCTGTATTATACTGACATCATCATGATCATGTGACATCTACATTACACTGATATCATCATCATGATGTGACAGTGTCCTTCTTCTTATCTCTTGTTGTACTGGAACTTGTCAGGTTCTTGTTATCATTTCTACATTGGTGATCTTGTTTTACAATCCTGTTATTCTAAACAAGCACATATTTATGAAAATCTGTAGCTTCTTGTTTTTTTTTTCAATTTTTTTTCTCCATGTTTTGCCATAAAATATATATGACCCACTTCACATTTGAGTCAAAAGATTTTTATTTTAGAGTTGGACAATTTCTTTTGATCGCCACATATTCTCAATGCAATCCTCTTGTCCTTTGTATTCTTATTTTGATACCACTGTCTGTCCCTCCAACTTTATATATATACTGAAGCACATTAAAAACGCACCTCTATGATGCAGAGAAGCTGGAAAAAAAAGTGTGGGAATGGATTTTCCCCGTGTTTGTCATGAGGTAGAGAGCGAATGGCTGCTGGAATGGAAAGTGCATGATTCAACCCACGGGTTTGTGTACAGACTACATGAAAACAATGAAAGTTACACGTGCAACACGATTCCCAACAGCTATGACCCTGAAAATGTGTACGTGTTGTGGCAGTATACTCGGTATAAAAAGGCCGTTGAGACAAAACACCAAGTACATGTACTTGAAATGCCACGACTATCTGAAAACGACCGCCAACGAGCCATTGGTATGTTGGAGGCCGGAATGAGCTCGCGGGCCATTGTCAGAAGGATGAATTCCCACTACAGCACTATTGTACGTCTCAATGAACGATACGGAATAACTGGCAGTGCCCAGGATAGACTTCGGAGTGGCCAACCACGAGTTACTACCCCTGCGCAAGATCGTCATATTGTGCTGAGTCACCTAAGGAATCGTTCTCTCCCGGCAAGTCAAACAGCAAGAGCAATAGTGGGTAGACATGGGCAAGTCTCTTGAATGACAGTCATACGACGACTCAGAGATACAGGCCTTACTGCAAGACGACCTTATGTTGGGCCAAACTTGACTCACAGACATCGTCAGCAGCGCCTGCAATGGGCAGAGCAACATGTCAGATGGACTAGACTGCAGTGGAATGCTGTCCTATTCACAGACGAGAGCAGATTCATCATATCCTTTGCTAATGGACGTATGCGGATTTGGCGACGGTGTGGAGAGCGCTTTGCAGATTGCTGTGTTTGTCAGCACAACCGATTTGGAGGTGGCAGTATTCACATTTGGGGAGGATTCAGTTTTCACCATTGCTTGCCTCTTCCCGTCTTCCGTGGAAATGTTAATGCTGTGACATATCGAGATGAGGTTCTGGATGCATTGGTTGCTCCTGCGTTCACAAATTATCCAGACTTGCAGCTTCTCCAGCAGGATAACGCACGTGCGCACACCGCATGCATTACGCAGCAATATCTACAGCAGCAGAACATTGTGACGATTGATTGGCCTGCCCTATCATCAGACATGTCCCCTATAGAACATCTGTGGGACGAGCTTGGACGCAGAGTCTACAGGCAAGGTTCTCCAGCTAATCTGCAACAGCTCGAAGCTGCTCTTACACGTGAATGGGACTTGATTCCCCGGAATTTCCTTCAGAGACATGTGCGTTCCATGCGGAGCCGCTGCCAAGCTTGTTTGCAAGCATACGGTGGACATACCAGATACTGAGGATAGTGTGAATGAATTTTTTTATTGGTTGCATTTTTGGTTTTCTCCCTTGCCTGCACAGAATGCAATGAATTTCATAACCATCAAATGTGCAAATTAATGACCAGCATGGGTTCATAGGAAAATGAATAAAGATTCCAAATATGTAAACTTGTAAACACTTATATTTACATTTCACACTCTGTTCCTGGATTATACAGGTGGTGCGTTTTTAATGTGCTTCAGTATATATATATCCCTTTTTATTCGGGGAGAATAAATACAGCCTTGTTATCATTTCCTGCATTTATTCTCATTATTCTTGTTTTCTCCATGTGTTTTTTTTTTCAGGCCCAATTTATGTATCAGGTATTCGTTTTGTCTTGCATCTGGTTATGGTTATGGAACAGAAGAGCCAGGGCATGTGCAAAATCTAGATATAAAACTGTTTTGTTTGAGTCCACTCAATTCTATTTCTCGTGACCAATGTCGTAGTAAGAAGAAGAAATGTTGCCAACTGGCATCCCACTTCTCCAATGGCTCTTCATGATGTCCTTCAGGAAGAATTCTGCATTTCACGTCTGCATATGTTTTCTTTTTATTAAGTTAATGATCTTCAGGGGGACTACGTAATGCCTTATCAGTTTCCAAAGTGATTCTCTGTATATACTGTTGAACAGCTAAATGTAGTGGGCCTGCAAAAAGTTGGATTTTGTTGACAATGTTATTTCCCTGAGCAGATGATGGAAAAAATAGCATGCAGCTTCGTCAGGCTTTTCATATGAGGCAACTAATATGAGGTTGTGCATGGGACTGGCAACTTCATCATGTAAAACAAATTATCACAGAAACCACCATTGAAAGTGCACATGAATGCTTGGGTGCAGGTTTCCTGCATGGTGATCAACTGCAGGGGTGGCTCCATGCTCCATAAGAAACCAAAAGACAATGGTACTAATGATGTAAGTTCTAAAAAAAGTAATTCGGCTTTGCATTTTTTCCACTGTTAAGCTTTCCAGCTAAGGTGAAAAATGATTGGTCTTGCAAACAAGGAAATAATAATTATTTTTAAAACAATTTTTATTAAGATCCAAACACAAAGTTTTAAAAAAGATGTCCCCTGCCATTAACTGTTTTGTTCCACAGTAAAACTGACATAAATAAATAAAACTTTCTCCTTATAACTGTTGTATATTAATATAATTCACTCAGTTTAAAAGGCAGGACATGAACATACTATGTTTTGCTGTTTTTTAAACATGCTTTTGTTTATTTTATGGACTGTGTTCTGAAATTTGAATTGTCCTTATTTAGAAAGCTTCAAGTCCCAAGCAGTCCCAATTTAAATTTTTGATGTGTCATGTACTTTCTTCAAAATTTGGCCATTTCTGTATATTTCATTCACTTATCGGTAGTCATTTTATTTGTAAACTGTTAACATATTCCTTCAGATCTTAGACAAGAAGCCTCACCTTCAGAAAACATGTTGCCCGAGGGTAGATTAGAAGGATGGCTCATTTTGTGAATGCCATTTCTATTGTATGCTCCAGTGTAACCCTGTTAAGCAATAATAGCTCTTTTAACATCTCAATACATAAACAAATTTGTATAACTGTTACAGTTAATATTTCTCTTCAGTATAATCAGTTGGTGTATACTGGCTCTCCTGCACCTTTGCACGTCATCTCGTTGCCACAGTCCACAAATGTATCTCTCCTTGAATTATTTTCTGCACCCCTCTGCTCAGTTACACATCAAGGATTTTTCATTCTCTGTCTCTCTGAATTCTTTGGTCTTCCCTTCTCCATTTTTCTTGGTGTAAGCACTCTTCCTGTACTGTTAAATGCTGATTATTTTCTCAGTGTGTGTCACTCCAAACCTTCATCTTCATCTCATCATGCCATTCAGTGTTAAGAATATTATAAAACCACAACTGAAATGCAATTCAGTCAGCCAGTCAAGTAATTATGTCTGCAAAAAATGTCAGTAATCAAGGTCTATCGTAAAATTAAGTGACATTTACATGCTAGATTAACCATCAACATTCTCCCTTGCGCTCCTTATGGAGCAAAGATCCACCACTAAAACTGGCCCCCCCTTGCAGGAAGCCTGCACCAAACATTTACATGCTCATGCAGATGTGGTTTTTGTAGCAGTTTGGTTTACATGATGAGGTTGCCAGCCTCAAACATAACCTCATATTAGTCACCTTTTACAGCGTGCCTGAGGCACCAGTAAGCCTATTCTTTCTTTGTCTCAACATGGACCCCTGGGAACTACATGGTGCACATACATGATTAACTGTTACATTTTCTTTTGGTAAAAGACGGACAAAGATTAAACATTATAAATCTTACCAGGACAAAAAAAACAACAAAGAAACAGCCTAGAATACAAACATGTGACTTTGTCATGAAAAAATACTCAAAAAAAAACAGTAATTCATAAATTTAAGAAATTACAGTAATTCATAATTCTAGTTCTCACTTTTCATTGTGCTCTGATAGAATTTCTAACAAATTTACAGAGTGGCAACAGTAATCTTCAATTCTGATTTGTATAATTTAACAAAATAATATTATAATTAAGATTAATTCTTACTTTCTCATGTGAACTAGCGCAATATTTTCAGTGATAAGGCCCTTCCACAAAGCTCTGTCAATTCTTGCACACTTTATTGATTATCATATTGTTCTCCTACCACTATCCTTTCCTCCACGTATTCAACTTACTGGCTGACATTTTTTATTGAGAAACCATAAATAACGAATACGTGAACTAGTCCAGGACTGTCATATTAATAAAAAGGGTATAAATACAATAAAAAAAGCTAATACTATTAAAAATAATCACTGGCAAAGAAAAGAAAGGAATACAAAGGTATAACAGATTCATTACTTTCCTACTGATAAAAATAACCACACAAATTACAATGAAACAACAGTTACATAACAAATGTGGTTGCAGTGCGAAGGACACACATTCAGCAAGCCATTAGCCAGTATTACAAGACAGGTCTTGTTCTGGGACCACCATGACAGAAAAAGGTGTAGACCTCTAATGACAATGAAGGAATGTGGCACTGAAATAAAAAGGAAGAAATAGCAGAAAACAGAGCAGACATTAAATAGAATGGTTTGAGGATATTTAGCTGGCATTCTAAGAAGTATGCACACATTTTAAATGTTAAATCGTTTCTGCACCTGGAGTTTCTATAAAGACAGAGAAAAAGAATCACTGCTCCTTCACTCTGTGGACTCCGAGAAAGCATTCCACAATACAGACCACTAAGTTATCTGAAAAATACTGAGATACTAAGGAATTTCTAACAATTTCATGAAAATCATGGAAGACATCTTTCAAGAGGCCACCTGCAGAATTTTCCACAAAGGCAAACTCTCAGAATCCCTTACAAAAGACAGTGGAGTTAGCCAGATAAGGATATCTGCTTTTACTACCAATCTTTCTCACAGGAGAATCTTCAACTCAAATGTCAAGTCAGTCCTATTGTATGGCTCGGAAACATAGAGAACTACAAAAAGAACACCAACAAAGTTACAGACATTCAAAAATGGGTGCTTGCATGGAAGAAAAGGATTGACAGGGTATGATAAAGTCACAAATGTGGAACTGATGACAAGAACCAGACAAGTGCCAGTGGAACAAGAGATGAGAAGAAGACGCTGGCGATTGATAGGACACACATTGAGGAAACCTGTTGGTAGCATTGCAAGGCAGTCCTTGTTCTGGAATCCCCAGGGTAAGAGAAGCAAAGGTAGACCAAAAAACACATGGAGAAGAGAACTGGAAACAGAAGTGAAACTGTGAGGAAAATGAGGAAAGAACTTCAACTGTTGGCACGTGACAGGAGGACGGCATGTGTTTGTTGAAGGCATATGCTCCTTGGGGAGCTAAAGGGTATTGATTGATTGATTGAGGGGTGTAATTCAGTCAAGAAAATGTTCATTTGTCACAAGTTCATTATAATTTTTTTATTCATGAATCCATGACAGAAGTCGGAACAGTGTCAATCCAAGTAATAAAGACAAAAGTCAGTCATCAACACTTGGTTGTGGAACAGGCTTCACTAGAAACAAGCTAAATTGTTCCAAAAAAAAAAAAAAGGCTGAATATCCACCCTGGGATCAAGCTGCCTAAAGAAATCATTGATGCATATTTCTGTTCTTCATTTAGTTCCTTCTCAAAATACAAAGATGTCAAAAGTAAGAAAATGGAAAACCATTAACAGACAACTGATATATAAAAATGTGATCACTTTATCTCTGATATTTAAGAATAATAGAACGTGCCTTCAGTACTCGAGGTGGATGTTCAAAGAAGAAAAGTTAAGTCCTTTTTAGTCCGTTAAGTTCATTTATATATGATAATTCTGCATAATTAAGCATGTCGCTCGCAACTTCATCACATAAAACACATTGCTACATAAACCACCACAGCAATAGTATGTGAATGTTTGGTACAGGCTTCATACAAGGGGACTAGCTACAGTAGTGGCTCCGTGCTCCATAGGAAGCAAAGAGGAAAATCAAAAAAATTCTGCACAATTCTCTTTACAGGTCTCACATAAAATTACTATTGAATATCAATTCCTTATGTTTTATTTTCTGGCTGCGGAATAACTATACTCCACAGAGTAGAAAGAATACCAAATTTAGGTACTGAGCCATCAACATAATTGTAGAATTATACCAGATTCAGGTATTGTGAAGGGCCTTACAGCTTCTTAAGATGAATGGACAGACATTTTACATGTCCTGATGGTAAGCATCCAATGAAATTTCTCATCTCAAAGATTTTAGGTTTCTTTAAAATTCTTCAGCTGTTGCAAAAAACCACAATATTCTTCAGTAATCATACTGTTCACTGATGAATTATTCCTAGTAATTATTGTTAGAATACTTAATATAAAAAAAATATATAAATGGACTTCCTTAATGGTATTTGGAACAATTCACAAATCCCACCCCCTGCAGACCCAAGTAGAACAGTCCTAACTAAGATGGGAAACAAAG
The DNA here is from genome assembly GCA_024509875.1 of Oreohelix idahoensis. Classification (NCBI taxonomy): domain Eukaryota; kingdom Metazoa; phylum Mollusca; class Gastropoda; order Stylommatophora; family Oreohelicidae; genus Oreohelix; species Oreohelix idahoensis. Next base: position 101,373 of record JAMPIV010009990.1, on the reverse strand, counting down.
AGCCAGGGATCCAGACCCCAAGGATGACCCAGAGTCCGCTGGGAGGACAACATTAGACAATCTTTGAAGGATGGAGGACTAGAATGGAACCATGCCAGGAGGAAGACAGCCGATAGGATAGTCTGGCGCTCTCTCTTCCAAACCTCTACACCTCACGGTAGAAGGGGAACGACTAAGTAAGTAAGGAACAATTCACTTTTTTGTTTCTCAGAAGTACTAATTGTGTCTCTGAAGAGACAAAGAAAGAAGAGAACTACTGAATCCTCAGGCATGTTGTACGAGGCGACTAATATTAGGTTGTGTATGGGGCTGGCAACCTCATCATGTCAAACTAATAGCCACCGCCACAAGTGCATGTGAATGCTTGGTGCAGGCTTCCTACAAGGGGACCAGCTGCAGTGGTGGCTTTATGCTCTGTAGGAAGCACAAAGGAAAATGACGGTGGTGAGTTAATAAGGTCACATCAACTGGCATAGTATTCAGACATTTTATGCAGAAAGATAGAAATATTTAAACAAGGTCAACAAAATCTCACCCTGTGTGCCACAACAAGACGTCTTGTTCCAAGAGGGCGTACAACCATGAGCCAGTTATTTTTAAATCCTCTTGGGATATCTTGAAAGTCCTCTGCCATCATTAACTTAACAAAGAAATATCAAAGAATACATCGTTTAATGCAAATCCGCATAGGAGCACCACAATGCTGAACTAGGTAAATCGAGGACTATATACTTTCTTCTTTAATTTTATAATGATTGGGAAATATATGGGGGAATCAAGAGAAATAATGTCCAACACAAAAATCAGAATCAACTCAAATGTTAAGTCAGTCCTATTGTATGGCTCTGAAACATGGAGTACAACAAGAGTGACAACCAAGAAGCTACAGACTTTCATAAATGACTGATAGCATAGAACAGAAAGATTGAAATAGTATGACAAGATCACTAATGTAGAACTGATGACACAAACCAGACAAGTGCCAGTGATATAACAGGTGAGAAGAAGACTTGGTGATGGATAGGAAACTTGTTGATAGTACTACAAGGCAATCCTTACAGTTGAAACCCTCGGATAAGAGAGGTAGGCGGAGACTAATGGAGAAGAGAATTGTCTAAGACATGAAAGGAAGGAGGAAGACATGGACAGACACTGAGCTAATGGCACAGGACAAGAAGACATGACATACGTTTACTGAAGGCAATAGCTCCTTGGGTGGGTGGGGACTCTCAAGAGTAACGAATGATATATCTCTTGTATACTGCTGATGGGTGCCACTATGCCGAACTAAGCATTGCGAGGATGATACATTAATCAATAAATCAATACTCCTTAGCTCCCAAAGGAGCATGGGCCTTCAACAAACATGCCAAGTCCTCCGGTCACGTGCTATCAGTTCAAGTTCTTCCCATATCTCCCTCATAATTTTCTCCAGTTCTCTTCGTGTGTTTTTGGTCCACCTCTGCCTTTCTCTTGGGATTCTAGAATAAGGACTGCCTTGTAATGCTATCACCAGGCTTCCTCAACTTGTGTCACTATCCATTGCCAGCGTCTCCTCATCTCTTATTCCACTGGCAATTGTCTGGTTCTTGTCATCAGTTCCATATTGGTGACCTTGTCATACCATTTCAAACCTTTTCTAAACAAGCACCCATTTATGAAAAAGTCTGTAGCTTTTTGGTTGTTGTTTTTGTTGTTCTCCATATTTCAGAGCAATACAATAGGACTGACGACATCTGAACTGAAGATTCTTATCTTTGTGCTGGACTTGATTTCTCTTGATCTCCATATGTTTCTCAGCGCACTGAAAGCTCCTCTTGCTTTCTGTAAACTTATTAACCAGCATTATTAAATTAATGAAGAACATAGAGGATGATACATGTTCGACATTAATTTCATAATGCTACTTAATTCTGTATTGTATGTAGCACTTCCATACACAGAATTTAACTACAGCTTAATTACCCCACAATTAACATTGTAACTTCTGATGCACATGATTACTGGGAAAGAAAACACTCATTTATGTTAGACTGAGGACTAAATGGAACCATGCCAGCAGCCGAATAGTCCCCTGCAAACCCTAAGGTAGAAATGACAACTAAGTAAGTAAAGCTAAAAACCTGGTAACTTTGCTGCAAGAGACAAGTGCTTTAACCACTCTGCCAGTCAAACACTTTGCACACAACAGAAGGCCTAAAATGGTATGACAAGATCACCCAGTGTGGAACTGGTGAAAACAACTAGACAAACACTAAAGGAACAACATGTGGCCATTGGACACATAAACGAGCTGATAGCATTACAAAGCAATCCTTGCTCCTGAAATCCCCAGGAAAAAGAGAAACAGTATGAGGCTGAACAACACGTGGAGAAGAAAACAGGAGACAGGCTTAAAAAGAGATAAACAAGTCATGGAAAGATCTTAAATGAATGACATAGGATAGGAAGGCTTGGCATGAACTTGTTGAAGGCCTATGCTCCACAAGAGAGGGGATCCAATGTATCACAGCTCTTCTGAAGTGACAACAATAGTTTACACTTTCAAGCACTTCCACTCCTTCATCACTGGCTCTCAAATAACCACATCAATATCTCTTATAAAGCTGGCAGTCGCTCTCAGTGGTGGCTCCATGCTCCATGAGGAGCAAACAAGGAAAATGATGAGGATGATGACTTAAAATCTCTTCTCTCTAATTGTCTAAGTCTGTTAAATAAGGTCTGTTAAATAGGGTCTGTTAAATAGGGTCTGTTAAATGAGGTCTGTTAAATGAGGTCTGTTAAATGAGGTCTGTTAAATTTTTTTTTTTCATAACCCTCCACTCCCAAAGGAGCATAGGCCTTCAACAAACACATGCCAAGTCCTCCTGTCACGTGCCATCATCTCAAGTTCTTTCCATGTTCTCCTCATCATTTTCACCTCTGTTTCCAACTCTCTTCTCCATGTACTTCTTGGTCTTCCTCTGCCTCTCTTGCCCTGGGGGTTCCAGAACAAGGACTGCCTTGTAATGCTATCAACAGGTTTCCTCAGTGTGTGTCCTATCCATCGCCATCGTCTTCTTCTCATCTCTTGTTCCACTGGCACTTGTCCAGTTCTTGTCATCAGTTCCACATTGGTAACCTTGTCATACCATTTTAATCCCTCTATTCTACGCAAGCACCCATTTATGAAAGTCTGTAGCTTTTTGGTTGTTGTCTTTGTTGTTCTCCATGTCTCCGAGCCATACAATAGGACTGACTTCACATTTGAGTTGAAGATTCTTATTTTCGTGTTGGATCCTATTTCTCTTGATCTCCATATATTTCCCAATGCAATGAAAGCTCCTCTTGCTTTTTGTATTCTTATTTTGATATCGCTGTCTGTCCCTCCAACTTTGTCTATATTACTGCCAAGATATGTGTATGATTCTACATCTTGTATTGGCGTTTCTTCAAGTTCAACCCTGTTTTCATTACCTGCATTTATTCTCATTATTTTTGTCTTTTCCCTGTGTATTTTCAGACCCAATTGCTGTGACCTCTCATCGAGTGTTTTCAATTTGTCCTGCATCTGATTACGGTTATGGGACAGGAGAGCCAAATCATCAGCAAAATCCAGATCATCCAACTGCTTAGTCAGAGTCCACTGGATTCCATTTCTGTTGTGTGTTGTCGATGATCTCATAACCCAATCTATTGCCAGCAAGAAAAGAAATGGAGACAAGAGGCATCCCTGTCGCACTCCTGTTCTTATCCCAAATGGTTCTGTAAGCTGTCCTTCATGAAGAACTCTGCACGTCATGTCTTCATAGGTTTTCTTTATTAAATTAATGATTTTCAGGGGAACTCCATAATGCCTCATCAATTTCCAAAGTGATTCTCTGTCCACACTGTCAAATGCTTTTTCGTAGTCCACAAATCCGATGTATAGTGGTGAATTCCATTCCAGACTTTGTTCAACTATTATTCTCAAAGTGGCTATCTGGTCTGTACATGATCTGTTTTGTCGAAAACCTGCTTGTTCATCTCTCAATTTCTTGTCTATGGACTCCTTTAATCTCTCAAGGATAATCCTGTTCAATACCTTTCCTGGCACTGATAGTAACATTATTCCTCTATAATTTGTGCACTCTTGTAAATTTCCCTTCTTAGGCAACTTAACCAGATATCCTTCCTTCCATTCTGCTGGTATCTCTTCCTTTTCCCAGACTTTACCAAGTAATTTATATAACATCTCTGTAGCCGTGTCGATATCTGCTTTGATGGCCTCTGCTGGAATGCTATCAGGTCCAGACGCTTTTCCATCTCTTAGAAGCTTTATGGCTTTCTTTATTTCTTCCTTCGTTGGTCTTTCACCGTTAATTTGTAGCTCTTCTTCTGCTGGCTGGATGTCCGGCGGGTTTTGTGGAGCTGGTCTATTGAGAAGGTCCCCAAAATATTCTGTCCACCTCTTCATTTGCTCTTGTATATTGCTGAGCAGTTTCCCATTCTTATCTTTTATGAGGCAACTTGTTTGCTTGTATTTCCCCGTTAGCTTCTTTGTGCTGCTATACAGTTCTCTCATATTTCCTTTGGCTGCAGCATCTTCTGCCTCTCTTGCCAACTCCTCAATATACTTCCTCTTGTCTCTTTTGATACTTCTTTTTACTTCTTTGTTTGCTTCTGTGTACACTTCTTGAGCCTTGGCTTTGGAACTTCTGGTTTTGCTTGTGTTTAACTCTGCTTTCTTGTTTTTTCTATCTTTTATCTTATTGATGGTTTCTGTTGTCGTTCCCTTTTCCCCAGTATTTCTTCACATGTCTCCTTCCATACCGTTTTGACCTGCTGCCAATAGTCTTCTGTATTCTCTACATCTTCCAACTGTTGGAGCACTTGGAATTTGTTGGATACTGTGACCGCAAATTTGTCTCTTGTTTCTTGATTTCTTAGCTGTCCTACATTAAACTGTTGTCTATAATTTTGCATTGTTGCATATCTCTTGAGTTTCATTTTTACTTGGCTATCAGAAGATGGTGATCTGATGCCACATCTGCTCCTCTATATACCTTTACATCCTGCAATGATGATCTAAACTTCTTCTTTATGCATATATGATCGATCTGATTTTCTGTTCTATGGTCTGGTGATATCCATGTTGCCTTGTGTATTCTCTTATGTGGAAACATGCTTCCTCCTATAGCCAGTTGATTTGAAGCACAGAAGTTTGCAAATAGTTCTCCATTTTCATTCATTACTCCTAGCCCATGTTTTTCCCATGACTTCTTCAAATCCAGTATTGACTGTACCTATCTTTGCATTCATGTCACCCATCAAAATTGTGATGTCTCTTCTTTTTACTTTATCCATAATTTCCTGTAGTTTAGTATAAAATGCTTCTTTCACAGACTCTTCTTTGTCATTAGTTGGTGCATAACATTGGATGACATTGACATGAATTTTCTTTTTAGCTGTTTTGAAAATAGCTGTTATTATTCTGGGTCCCACAGCTTCCCATTCAATGAGTGCTTTCTGTGCTTCTTTAGATAACATAAGAGCTACCCCTTCACTGTGGTGTGAACTTTCGTCTTCGTGTCCTGAGGACAGCACCAATTCACCTGTGATGAGTTTCTTCCTGTCTACCCCTTCCACTTTGTTTCACACATTCCCAGAACCTCGATTTTGTATTCCCTCATTTCTGCTGCTACTTGTGCCACTTTCCCTTGTTCGTTCAATGTCCGAACATTCCAGGTGCCAAATCTGGAAGTTCTCCTAGAAGAAAGAAGGTTAGTCAGCAACACAGACTCCTTTCGGCTTTCTCTGTGTTGCATCATACGCCTCCCCGCGAGAGGACCTTCCCCTGTCTTGGATGGCTGTGTTTTATTTTCTTTATTTGACTTGTCCATATTTGTTGAAGTTTTTTGTGGTTTAAATTTTTTTTACAGGATGGGGTAACCGGCCCCATGCCCAACCCTCCTTAGTCGCCTTCTACGACATGCTTGGCAGGGGACAGTGTTACTATTCTTTGCTCCCCTTTCGGGCCCCGGTAACACACGGGTGAGGTCTGTTAAATGAGGTCTGTTAAATGAGGTCTGTTAAATAAGGTCTGTTAAATGAGGTCTGTTAAATGAGGTCTGTTAAATAAGGTCTGTTAAATGAGGTCTGTTAAATGAGGTCTGTTAAATGAGGTCTGTTAAATAAGGTCTGTTAAATGAGGTCTGTTAAATGAGGTCTGTTAAATAAGGTCTGTTAAATGAGGTCTGTTAAATAAGGTCTGTTAAATAAAGTCTCTTAAATGAGGTCTCTTAAATGAGGTCTGTTAAATGAGGTCTGTTAAATAAGGTCTGTTAAATAAGGTCTGTTAAAACACATATTGCTAAAATTACTCTAAGCAATTTTGCAGCCCACGGAACACTAATACTGCTCTTGGGACTTTCTGCCTTTAAACTATATTCTATTCAATGTACCTGATCCTTAAAGTATGTGTTCCGGATTGCTTCATTTCCTGGATGTTCCAGGAAATTTATTAACTCTTTTGTGTGATCATCAATGGTGTATTCATTTCTGAAATACAGTCATGACCAAAAGCATGGCTCATTTAAGTAATTCATGCATTCACGAACATAATAACAGTCTATTGTTCTCTCTCTATGACATCTTCAGACGTTTCTTAATATTTCTTTGTCTCTCCAGAGAGCCACGGGAACTACACCGGGCAAGAAGAGACATAGAAATACATAAAATTCTACACCACATTCATTACCCTTCTGCTCTCCAAGATGCATAGGCCTTCATCAAACTCAAGCCAAGTCCTCCAGCCATTTGTCATCTGCTCAAATTTGTTCCTTGCCATCCTCATTATTTTAATTTCTGCCTCCAGTTCTCTTCTCCACGTTTTTTGTCCACCTCTACCTTCCCTCCCCTGTGGATTCCAGAACGAGGACTGCCTGAGAAGTTTAACAGCAGGGTTCTTGAATGTGTCCTATCCATCCCCAGCATCATTTTCTCATCACTAGCAGTTGTCTGGTTCTTGTCATCAGGCTTCACATTGGTGACTGTTCAAAAATTGGACAACGTTAATTAGAGAAAATCATCATCAACATCTCCTTTCCCACTGCTTATGGGACACAAAGCCACAGCTGCAGATGGTTCTCTTGAGGAAGAATATTCACGTCACAAACTCTCTCACATAGCAGTGCTATCTGTAACAATGTGTTTTACATCATGAAGTTGCCATCCCCCATGCACAACTTCATATTAGTTACAGATTTACGACATGTCCTCTGATACTGGCCAACTCAAGATGTGTTATTTAGACAAAACATGTGTTTTCCATCATTACAATTTATCCTATCAGCATCAAGACAAATATAGTCTGAGGGAATAAAATCTGTTTATAGCACTGACAAATGGTTGAAATAGGCTGGTATATACATACCTTTCTCAAGATGCTAAGTAACGAAGCCACATATTGTGTCTTCCAGCCTTATAGATGTAAATGGATGCTGCCATCATTCTTAGAAAGTGAATAAGGAGTCTAGTGCAGGCAGACATGTCACATAGTCCCTGACTGTACTAGCCAAAAGCTTCAGATCCATCTACTTCCGAACTTTGAAGCAGTGATCACAGAGTGCACTGTCATAGATTGATTGTACACAGTGGCGTCACTAGGGTTGGTGTCATCCAGTGCGGTAACTCATGGTGTCACCCCCATGGACCTTCCTCCCGTACCAGACCATACAGAATTCTTAATAATGTTTTTTGTACTAATGTTACTCATAAATCGTAATTCCGATATATCACTGAATGTAATGGCAATAGTAGTGACATAAACAACTAGCAAAATTAAAATGACACCTTTAAATTACAGTATCATACGCACAGCCTAAATCTATTTACATTTACATAGTCATTTTAGCGTCACCCCTCTGATGGTGTCACCCGGTGCGGTCCGCACCACCAGCACACCCCCCCCCCCCCCCACCCCTAGTGACGCCACTGATTGTACACAATAGGCAGAAATCAGAACAACTAGCATTCATCCTAAGCCAGATATTCTCTTGGAGAACTCAAGCTTATGCAAGAATGGTGGGTCTTGAAATTATGTCATTGTCATATCTATTGACAGTCTAGTTATTCATTCCTAACTGATGACATAATTTTTATTCATTCAATCTCTTCAAATAATAAATAGCTTCATCATCATCATTATGTCTGTTTGCTCCTTATAGAGCATGAAGCCACCATTGCAGCTGGTCCCTTTGATGGAAGACTGCATCAAGTATTTGCATGCTCCTACAATGGTGGTTTCTGTAACAACTTGTTTACCATGAGGAGGTTGCCAGCCCATGCACAACCACCTATTAATTGCCTGAGGGAACAGTAATCATATTCTCTGTCTCATCAGAGACCACTGGGAACTATAAATAGCTGACATGTACATAATTGTACTCTAGGCATTTGTCCTTCAATACAGGGTGTCCATAAAAGATTGTACTCTTTTCAAAAAATGTTTTCTCGGCCCCATGATGTGGTATGAGGGTGCTTTCTATCACAAAAGTAAGATAATCTCTGCAAGTTTCTAAGCATACCTTACAAAGACTCAATATATGGGTGTCCATAAAAGAATGTACCTATTTCTTTTTTTTTCACCTGCTTGACTAGTGTGTTGAGAGACATGCTGATTCGAGTGTGGGAAGAAATGGACCATCGACTAGATATCTGTCACGTCACGAAGGGTGCACATATTGAGTCTTTGTAAGCTATGCTTAAAAACTTGAAGAGATTATCTTACTTTTGTGATAGAAAGCATCCTCGTACCACATCATGGCGCCGAGAATACATTTTTTGAAAAGGGTACAATCTTTTATGGACACCCTGTATTTACGTCATGTATTGTCGTGTACTTTATTTATGTTACATATTTTCTTCCTTGAAAGGGAAGTGGGGGATTGTATATCATTAACTAAAATTATAATACTTGTTTTAAAAATAATGCTACCTAATAAATCATACAATTTTATCATGCATAGATAGATATAGTGAAGGTCTGTAAGTAGTGGGAAAACTGAATTCATTCTCAGCATTCATATTCTGTTACTTTCTACCAAAAGCATTCAACTCCTGTCATTATTCTGGGCTATTTGTCAAGTCTGCTAACGGAAATCAGCGAGCAACGATTTTCCAGAGGACATTTGAATACTTATTCATATTATCTGTATCTGTAAAAGGTAACCGTAAAGGTAGTCCCATAGCATTTACTGCCGTAGGGGGAGTGAAGTGTTAGAGACCACCATACTAGGTCCAGCATTGAGTGGTGGGGTGACCAGTTCCCTTCCTCGCTGCCTTTTCCTTCCCTAACTCAGAGAAGAGTCAGGTACCCATTTACAGCTGGGTAGACTGGTTTGAACCCAGCACCTTTGCCACGGGAGACCAGCGCTCTAACCACTCTATCGATCGGACACTCATCTGTATCTATATATCTTATAAATTCTGCCACACTCACTGTAGAATCTCTTGAGAAAATATTGGGTTCCTGATTTAGATGACATATAGTGCATTCCTGTTATACACGATATCCTACTCTTGGAGGAACAGGTCATGCCAGTGTTGCTAACTTATCCATGATGAAGAACAATCAACTGTTTATGGACAATGACTGATGTATTAAATTACATGCTCTCTACGCCCCAGGAGAGAGCTTATGGATTGCCACATTACAGTAGAGCGGTAAAACTAATTTGCTTCACAGTCATCCTAACAAAATAAGCACAGAAAATGTGGAGTACGTAACGAGACTCATTATTTTAAAGTAACATCATCGAAACATACTTGTATAATTTTTCGAGAATTTGTCCTCGTCTAAAACTCTGGGATTGCCTGTACCTTGTTGTCAAAAAAGTGTCAAGGTCAGGGCCAAGGAACATTACATTAGTTGTAACTCCTACGTCTCCTATTGCTCTGAAGATGAAAAAGAGTGTTAACAAAATAATAACCAAAAAAAAAACACAAAAAAGAAATAATATGAAAATTCTGCAGTGTGATCTAATATATCAATCTATGCTGAAAGTATCATGATTTTTTTTACTGGGAATTGTAATATAATACATTAAAATACGAAACTACACATGTACAAGCATTAGGAAATAAAGTTGAATGGCGGCAAACTGATCAAGCGTTACTGTGTGCATTGTGAAACTTATGTGTGCGTGTGAAGAGGACGTAGTAAGCTTACATAATAACAATACAGGAATAACTGTACACTGCAACATCTGAACCATATCCTATATACTCTTAGATATACCACACATCAACTAATTCTTTCATACTCTTATCACATCTCTAACAATGCACTCATAAAGTCAACTGACTGGAAAGCATAAGCAACATATATATTTAGACCAGAATAAACCAACAATAAATTCAAGCACAAATAGCCAATATAAATGGAAGTGGAGATCTAGCAAAAACACAGCCAGATAAATCTTAAAGGCTTAAACAAATACTAATGAAGTAAGAGGCGAGGAAAAAAATGTTGGCATTAGATTCGACACATACCGAGGAAAAATGTGGCCCTCAAAGAACATTACAAATCAAATTAGCATCCACACATAAACCATATTGCATTATTTACCATTATGCCTTGTTTTAAAAAATTAGCAATAGATGTCTGCTTGGATTGTAATTGAAAAATGGATGAAAGAGTTTTACTGGAGTTCTTAAGAAAGACCCGTCAACGTGGAAATCAATAGGACTGGATGCTACTGAACTTTAGCTTTCATGTTTCCCTCGCGTTGATTAATGAAAGTCACCATACACGGCTCTTTGAATGAAAAGGTTATAAACCAATGGGTTTGTGAACTTTGTATTATAAATTTCATTAATTCGAACTTCTATATTTTAATATACACAAACAGACTAGTACAGGAGCATGTTAAAAACTTTGAATTAAGAACTTCAAAAATAATTGTATGAATTAAATGCTATTCACTGTATTTGGAAACTTTTTTTTTTCTTCTTCGTACACTCTCAGACGTCTGCTTGAATGTTTTCAAAGAAAGCAGTAGTCAGCCTGAGGCTTTGGAAACTGAATGAGAGTTAGCCTGATCCTAATATTGAAAAAATTCAACCCAGTTATTATGTCAGTCTTACTATTTTGGTACTACAATAGCTAACGCTAAATGATGGTGAATCAACGACAAGACAAGAATTGGTACTACAATAGCTAACGATAAGTGATGGTAAATCAAAATGACAAGACAAGACAAGAATTGGTACTACAATAGCTAACGCTAAGTGATGGCGAATCAAAACGACAAGACAAGAATTGGTACTACAATAGCTAACGCTAAGTGATGGTGAATCAAAACGACAAGACAAGACAAGAATTGGTACTACAATAGCTAACGCTAAGTGATGGTGAATCAAGACAAGACATGGTACTACAATATCAACATCACCATTAACCTTCAGCTCAGTGTGGACCAAAGGCTATCAATCAATTCACCCTGAAGCCTCTAAAGTATGGAGAATAACAAAATTACTACCCAAGAAGTCACAAACAGGGGATGGTGCAGAATTAGACAACAGCTATATGGAAATTTAGAACTGAAAATAAATATCCTGAAAAAGACCACTGTATCAAGAAGTCAAAGTACTGGAACTCGTAGGGCAGAAGAAATAGGAGACGACCTCTAAACACATGCAGAAGAGACTTGCAGACAGAAAAAAGGAAAGGTAAAGAATTCGCAGAACAAGAATGTACACAGATTCCTAAGCAATGAACAGAGAGAATTATGATTAAAAGCCAATGCTATCTTATGAAGTAGGTGTGGAAGAAGAACATGTCCTCCAGGAATGCCAGATTCATGACAGAAGCAGAATAATAAAATATCGATCTCCAACCTTGAGAAAATAAACGATGTAGCAATTAAAACCGACTGAGAAAGACTACCTTCTTCATGGGAGATAAATACAGCTATTTGAGGGTGAAACAAGGGGGAAAACTCATCTACAGTAATGACTAAACCTTAGACAAACATCTTTTGCAATTTTTCAGATACAGAAGCTTCTTCTTCTTCTTCTTCTTGCGATCGCATCTTTGATGTTTACACCGTCAGACGGTCTTCTTGCGATCGCATCTTTGATGTTTACACCGTCAGCCATTCTTCTTGCGATCGCATCTTTGATGTTTACACCGTCAGATGAGTTCTCACGATGAACTCGACCGTTGTCTGGAGTTCCTCTTTAGCTCCATACAGCTTTGAGTTTAGTGTTGAGTCATTGGGCCAGTATATCTTTCTTAACTGGTCATACAGAGGACAATCCTGTAGAACATGCTCAGCAGTTTGTTCGTTTAATCCACATGTGCACAGTGGTGAAGCAGACAATCGTAGCTTGTACATTTGTTTATTCAGTTTGTTATGCCCTGTCCTGAGACGAAAAATGGTGATCTGTCCCTGCCGGTCAAGAGTGTGGTAGTCGTCGTTGGGTTGATTCTGTTCTCTTCTGATAGTCTGGATAGCTCTCTTTTTCTCAAAGTATGTGACTTCATTATCTTCTTGTTCACATTCTCCTCCCTTTTTTGCAAGTTGATCCGCCTTTTCATTTCCGGGTACACCACAATGCGATGGTACCCACTGAAGTATGGTTCGCTTTTTGGCAGCTACCTTGTTTAGTTCATTTCTCAGATGTGGGAGTTTACCACTCTTGAGAGCTTGCAGTACAGACAGTGCGTCTGTGAGGATGACTACCTGGTGGCAGTCAGCGTTGGTGTTAGCAATCATATTTGCAGATACAGAAGCAGAAATCAATCAAACAATCAATACCCTTTAGCTCCTCAAGGAGCATAGGTATTTAGCAAACACATGCCAAGTCATCCTGTCATGTCCCATCAGCTCAAGCTCTTTCCACATTCTCCTCATCATCTTCTGTCTCCAGTTCTCTTCTCCATGTTTTTTCTTGGTCTACCTCTGCCTCTCTTACCCTGGGGGTTCCAGAAAAAGGACCGCTTGGTAATGCTATCCACAGATTTCCTTAATGTGTGTCTTATCCATCGCCACCATCTTCTCATCTCTTGATCCACTGGTACTTGTCTGGTTCGTGTCATCAGTTCCACATTCGTGACCTTGTTATACCATGTTAATCCTTCTATTCAATGCAAGCACCCATTTATAAAAGTCTGTAGCTTTTTGGTTGTTGTTTCAGAGCCATACAATAAGACTGACTTGTCATTTGAGTTGAAGATTCTTTTTTTTTTTAGTGTTGAACTTGTTTCTCTTGATCTCCATATATTTCCCAATGCAATGAAAGCTCCACTTGCTTTTAGTATTCTTATTTTGATACCAGATGTCTAGCTCTCTAATTTTGTCTATATTGCTGCCAAGATATGTGAATGATTCCACATCTTGTAGTGGTGTTTCGTCAAGTTCAATTTTGTTACTGTACCGATTCTTGCATTTATTCTATCATTTTTGTCTTTTCCTTGTGTATTTTCAGACCTAAAATAAAATTATGCATATTATCAACTTAGCAGAAGAGAACTAGTGGTAGTCTTCAGACTCTGCACGGGCAACAGCAGATTGGAACACAACATTTTCAACACGCTAAAGATAGGCACTACCGATGAGTGTTAACTGTGGCACCGATAAAATGACTGCTGAACATCTGCTTCAAAGATGCTCGACATTTGAGAAACAGAGAAAGCACATGTGGCCATCACAAGTACCATTCCTAGAAAAGCTCTAAGGCAATAGAAATATCCTCAAGCTGACCACTGCTTTCTTTGAACATATTCAAGTAGACATCTGAGGGTGTATGAAGAAGAAGAAGAACCACTTGCTGTGTCCTCTCATTGAGAAGCAGAAAGAAAAGGCTAAAAATGTCATGTCATCTTCCTCATTATTACTCTTCAGCGTCCTGAGGAGCACAGGCCTTCAACAAATAAATACAAGGTACTTCCATATCTTCTTTATCCTTTCATTTCTGCCTGCAGTTTTCTTCATATGTTTTTTCTCTCTTCCTTTCTTACACCTGGGATTACAGAACAAGGACTGCCTTGTAATCGTATCAACATGTTTCCACAACGCATGTCCTATCCGTCACTGTCATTTTCTCCCCCAACTTGTCTAATTCTTGTCATCAGTTCTGCATTGGTAATCTTGTCATACCAGTTCAATCAATTTATTCTATGCAAGCACCCATTTATCAAAGTATAGCTCATTGACTATTGTTTGTTCTTGCTGTTCATGTTCCAGAGCCATACAAAAGGACTAACATGAGATCTGAGTTAAAGGTTCAGATTTCTGTGTTGGATTTGCTTTCTTTTAATTGCCATATATTTATCAGTACAATGAAAGCCCCTCTTGCCTTCTGTATCCTTATTTTGATACCACACTGACTGTTTCTCCAACTTTGTGTATATTGCTGCCAAAATAGATATATATGACTCCACACCTTGCAGGGGTGTTTATTTAAGTGTTTCTTGATATGCTTACTTCCTTCCTAATTTAACACCTGAAAGATGTGGATGGCACAAGACAGTTGGACCTAGCACAAACTTCTTGAATGCTTATGCTCCTTAGGGAACTGACAGGTAATTATGATGATGGTGATAAACATAACAAGTTTTAGTTCACATAACAACACATGTGGGATATGCATAACAAACTAAGATAGATCAATACATCAGAAGTTAAGAATAATAATAAATGTGTGTATGTGTGTCTCTCCCCTCCTCCTTCTTGCTTCTGTCTTCACAAACGTCATCATCCTCCTGCCTCACATCACTTTTTTCTCTTCTATCTATAATTGCCTCACTCTGAAGAAATCCTCATACAGCCTATCCATTATGTCCATCGCCGTCTGTTTTTCCTATTAAAATTCAGTTCTCAATTCCCGATTCACCTATACTAAACAAGTGTTGCTTGAGCCTGGACTTTGGATCAAAGGAAAAACAGATAAAGAACAACCAACCTACCTTGCAGCCATGGCCATACAAGATGATAATAAGTGATTTAAGTCTGACAAAAGATCAACCACTCAACCTATGTTTAAAATAAAATAAAATCGTGGTTATAGATTCAATAGACAATGTGCAAAATATATATATATATATATATATATATATATATATATATATATATATATATATATATATATATATATATATATATATATATATATATATATATATATATATATATATATATATATATATATATATATATATATAAACAAATAAAACGGTATTGAATCAGTTTTACAAATTAACGGTTCACAGGAAAGAAGGGACGTTTTGGGTTTCACTCTTTGTCAGCCACAGTTACAAACAGGCAACAAGGACAAGAAATATAGATTATATACTGCGATCACATAATGTATATTAAGGGGCTGAACTACAGTGAAAACTAACTTTTGTTCTAATAACATTTTCAAACTTTTTATGTGCTCAATAGACACAGTGTATGTCCATGAACCAAATTCTACAGTTTATTTTGTTAAAAAACATGTGGTTACCATGGTAACAAAAAAAACATCCGCCATTTTGGATTTTCACAAATTTTCGAGAGCTAAAAATTCATGTTTCCCATTGACCAAACTTTATCAAATTGCACACACACGTTGTGACTGACAATTAAAACAATTTGTCATTGGCTTTTTTTGATAAGTTTAAAATTCTATTTTTAATGATTTTTAAAAAAAATACACTATATTTGTATGAAAAACAATGAAAAAAAAATATTTAAAAAAAAAAATATCAAAGCAAATTACCAAAATATCAAAAAAGCCCTTGTCAATTTAAAGGTATATATATGTGTCCTACATGCATGCCAAATTTCAGATTGTTCTATTAGATAGTTTGTAAAAAATAACATTTTTTGAATAAAAAACAAGTTAGTTTTGAGAAAAATGCATTTTAGTCACCGAGTGACTTGTCTTGTCCAATATACTCCATTCTGGGGGGCTGAATGTGTTTAAAATTGTCCAGCACTATATGCTGCACCTCCTTCAGCTTCCTGCAGCATCTCCTCTCGACTTTATCTTGCCTAAAGTTCTTTCCTTTTATACATGGTAACCAAAAAAAAAAACATAATTTTGGATTTTTCACCAATTTTCGAGAGCTAAAAACTTATGTTTCCCATTGACCAAACTTTATCAAATTGCACACACATGTTGTGACTGACAATTAAAACAATTTGCCATAGGCTTTGTTTGATAAGTTTAAAATTCTATTTTTAATGATTATTTTTTAAAATACACTTTATTTGTATGAAAAACAATGAAAAATATATATATATATATAAAAATATATCAAAGCAAATTACCAAAATATCAAAAAAAGCCCTTGTCAGTTTAAAGGTATATATGTGTCCTACATGCATGCCAAATTTCAGACTGATCTATTAGATAGTTTGTAAAAAAATAACATTTTTTGTTAATAAAATGTTAGTTTTGAGAAAAATGCATTTTAGTCAACGAGTGACTTGTCTTGTCCAATATACTCCATTCTGGGGGGCTGAATGTGTTTAAAATTGTCCAGCACTATATGCTGCACCTCCTTCAGCTTCCTGCAGCTCCTCCTCTCGCCTTTGTCTTGCTTAATTTTTCTTCTGTCCTTCTACCATGGTAACCAAAAAAACAACCGCTATATTGGGTTTTTCACCAATTTTCAAGAGCAAAAATCTTGTTTCCCATTGACCAAACTTTATCAAATTGGAACCCACATGTTGTGACTGACAATTAAAACAATTTTACTCATGATTATTTTGATAAGTTTAAAATTCTATTTTTAATGATTTTTAAAAAAAAGCTATATTTGTATGAAAAAATATTTTTTTAAATATTTTTTTAAAAATTTATAAAAGAAAATTACCAAAATATCAAAAATGCAGATGTGTTACTTTAAAGATATAGATGTGTACTACTCATGATTATTTTGATAAGTTTAAAATTCTATTTTTAATGATTTAAAAAAAAAAAAAACTATATTTGTGTGAAAAAAATTAAAAAAAAATTTTTTTTTTTTTAATTTATAAAAGAAAATTACAAAAATATCAAAAATGCAGATGTGTTACTTTAAAGATATACATGTGTACTACAAGCATGCCAAATTTGAGACTCCTCTGTTAGAAAGTTTTAGAGAGAAATCGTGCATTTTCGGCACAAATTTGAAAATCATAGCATGGGGGTAGTGCCGACAATATGCTTTTTGATACATCAAATGCATTTTTTATGTTATAAAACCTTGCTCAATCGATTCCTCGATGATTATTTAATAAAATAAGCTCAACAGTAAAAAATCGATATTTTGTACGTAAAATCCAGTTTTCATTGTAGTGGAGCCCCTTAACACATATGAAGAGCAATAATAAAGCAAGGAAAACTACACAACCGAAAAGAATAAATCAATACAAGAAATTTAACAATCAACGAAAATCAAAAGCAGAAAATGGAATTAAAAAACAAGAAGTCCTGCTATAAGACTCTCCGCTGAAAGAATCGGGCAGTCAGTGAACACTGGTCCGAATAGCGTCCAACAGCGATGAATAAAAGTTACGTCATAAAAATGTGCAAAGTAGTTCTGGCTGAAGAAGGAAAGATGTAGACAAAGCTAGACAATGATAGTGCAAAAGAGTGAAAGTCAAAAGGTAAGTGTTTTGTCCTTCTTTTGACATTTAACCAAAAACAACAACAATTAAAATAGCCCCTTAGTATGTGTGAATGATATAAGACAGTAAGAAAGCCAACCATTCGGTAAAAACGAATGAATGATGATTGGAAACACTACAGTAGTTCTGTAATTGGGGGCAATCTGAACACCAGAAGTATTCCCTCTGTTAGAAATGTTATGGCCTATTACCTTCTTTACACACTAATTGGATCAGTTTAAACTAAGTCATTAATTCACAGTGTCCTCCTTCTGTTGATTGTTGTGTCTGGAGATCTGAGTTAAATTTTAATATTTTGTCCTGATTTTATTCATTCTAGGACTTGGGACATTTACAAAACATACAATTTTATTGTATAGGCTTAATATCCTAAAGTATTTTGGCCTATTACCTTCTTTCACAGTGCCCTCCTCCTGTTGATTGTTGTATCTGGAGATCTGAATTAAATTTTAATATTTTGTCCTGATTTTATTCATTCTGCGACTTGGGACATTTACAAAACATACAATTTTATTGTATAGGCTTAATATCCTAAAGTATTTTGGCCTATTACCTTCTTTACACACCTCTACATCATGCGGCAGAAGAGGAACAACTAAGTATGTTTAGTACCTTCTTTACACAGTATCAGGGCTGGCTCTGCTTGTGTCACGAATACCATGTGTCATCCTTCTGGGATTTGAATCCTCTCCACATTTTTTTAAATATTTTTTTTAAATTGATGAAGAAAACACACTACTCAACCTCTGATGGTTATAATTAGGATATATAGTGTCTGTATGTCCATAAATGATCAACTGTTGACTTGCAAATGTAGCATTGTATCTCATTTCCTTACTTTCTTACTTAGTCGTTCCCCTTCTACCGTGAGGTGTCTCATTTCCAATTATTGTAAACAGAGTAAATAAAATTTCCAAACTGTTTGCTTATGTAATTTCTTTTCTTAATCATAAAATGGTAGTCCCGTCACACTTACGGTGCAAAACATTGATAAGAAATAAGAAAAACAAGCAACACATATTTTTTTCTTTGAGGGAGGGGAGAAATGTAAAAGCTTGAAGTGTTTGGGTTGACACTAAATTGGCTTTCATTAGTCACTAGTAATATGTTACACAAGAACCTCACCAGACATTCACTTTCCCTGCCACATGCCCAGCAATTACTGTTTATTACCTTTTGTTAAATACTCTTTGACTATAATGTGCAGTTCCCTAGGTCTGTTTATTATTAACACATTTTCTATAGTTATGAGTGAATCTGATGCTTGCAAATAATCTAATATTGGGATTCGCTGTTGTTCATACTTCTTACGTGTTGTAAAATTGACTATTCTGTCCTGGTTTTATTAATTCTCCACAACCTGTGACAGTTTTGAAACTAACAATTTCATTGCATATGTAAACTTAAACAACCCTAAGCCCTGCAGTCCATTACAGGTATTTCTTATCCAGCACATGGTCTTTAGGACATATTTTCATCATGACTTTTGCTCCTGTTTTTGGTTGCCCTTTTAAATCCAACAGTTTTAAGTAGGTCAGATACTAAGGTTTCTTCAGACGCTTCGGAGAGACAAGGGTTGACAAGACAGCTCCTTCCTAAATAGAAGTAACGCCTACGCTAATACATAGCCTAAGTCAACAATACCTGCTCGTAGTGCTTCCTGCTTTTGCAAATATGGCTCTGGTGAATATCTGGCGCCAAATAACTGGTTCCCCGAGTCTACGAAGTAAAATAATAGACTAGGGGTGGGAGATCTTACAGAAACCCCACGGAGTAGCATGCTCCCCCTTCCCCCTGCTAGGTGCGGAAACATTGGACCCACTAGCATGTGGACATGTCCGTAATTCCCACCAAGGATATGCCCAGAGAACTCTCCCTGGTAAAACTTGGTACACCCTGCAAAAAATCAGCGCTTTATAGTCTTGGTTGGACATCCACCTAAGGGAAGGAAAACTTCACACAAACCCTGGTAGGAAAGACTTGTTAGTCTGGAAAGCAACTTTAATGGCAGAAAAAGACCTGGTGATAGCGAGTGTATCTATTTAAGAAGAAATAGCATTAGCTCACTAAGGAGCGTAGGCCTTAAAAAAATCCAGGCCACGTCATCCTGTCCTGTGTCATTGTTTCAAGGTATTCCTGTGTCTTCTTCTTCATCCTTTTTTTAACTTTTGTGATGAGTGTTTGAACATCTCAGGAGCCTAACCTGGAAAATCTTCCTAGACTTCTGCTGGATTTGTGGACATTATAATTTGTGCAAACGTGTGTATGTTGTTTTAACTGGACAAACGTTTCATCCTACAAATGAAATATTACAGTGGGGTGATGTGATAAGCATGCCCGTTCCTCACACAAAAAATCATTAAATTATAACACAATTCAAGAGACAGTAGTGAATGGTCCCAACTGTTGTGCCTAAATCACAACTTATGTTGCGTGCTCTACACTTTAAATCTTGGCCAATAATATTCCTATTGTTAAACATTGTGTTACATCAATTCAGTCCTTCTTCCTCTTTCTTCTCCCCAAGGAGCATAGGCCTTCAACAAACGTATGTCAAGTCTTCCTGTCCCGTGCCATCCGCTCAAGGTTTTTCCATATCTTCTTCGTGCCCTTCACCTATGCCTCCAACTCTCTTCTAAATGTGTTCTTTTTCTACCTTCCTTACCCTGAGGATTCCAGACCAAGGACTGTCTAGTAATACTATCAAAAGGTTTTCTTTATTCGTGTCCTATCCATCTCCATCGTTTTGTTCTCATGTCTTGTTTCACTGGCGCTTCTGTTTGCAGCTCAATATTATTTTCTTCAGAACTAACATAATTAATGAGTATATTCCCAAAATGTTATTAAGGAGAGTCGTGATTTGTCTTCCTTTTTAAACATAATTTACCTTTTGCACTTGTAGCAATGAAAAGAACAGTGGATATGTTGTACCCAGTTGCCTAGACAACAGAGGCGCACAAACAGTTAAATCAAATTCTCTGTCTAAACATGTGCGTTTTCGTCCAACACGTTTTCATAAACATTGTGGTTACGTATGGTGTGCAAATTTGCGAACCGTAAGTCTAAAAGCCGGCTAAATGTGAAGTTAATACGTGTGTAACAGACAGTTTCAATTGGAAACCTTTTTTAAAGCAGTTTCCGACTGAATACACTGACTAACAAAAAAAAACTTTTTTTTTCTTTCTCTAACATTTCTATGTTTTTCTGGTCAATTTTAATGCGCTGTTTTTAAATCTGCAAACCGTTTTTCTCTATCAGGTCGGGATCTCTAGAAAAACGCAATTGAAGTTTTTTAACAACGCATACAGTATTACAACATCATTCGTACAAGAAGTATAACAGTTATGTAGGCTTGAATTTCTTTGCAGTCGACTTTCGTCGGTGAATGGCATGTGGTACATCGCGATGAAGCATCCAACAATAATCGGCAAGCATGGTCACACTCCACCGTCCTTGAAAACGTGACTCCATTACGGCGATATCTTGATGGAATCGTTCTCCATGTTCATCGCTGACTTCGCCAAGGTTGTCAGGGAAAAAGTCAAGATGCGAATCGAGCAAATGGATTTTGAGGGACATGTTACAGCCTATAATTCTGTATGCATCTATGCACTGCTTAACAATATGCAACATAGTCAACAGATTTGTGATTTCCCAGAAAGTTATCGACAATCGATTTGAATGCCATCCATGCGCGAAGTTCACTACCATGTAACAAGTTCTCGAATTGTTTGTCTGCAATAACTTTCCTAATCTGAGGTCCTACAAAGATACCTTCCTTTATCTTTGCATCGCTAACTTGCGGAAACTTTTCTCGAAGATAAGTGAAAGCTTTGCTCGTTTTATCTAACGCTTTTACAAAATTCTTCATGAGCCCCAACTTTATATGTAACAGTGGTAAAATGAAGCTGTCTTTGTTAAATAATGGCTCGTGTATTACATTTTTATACCCGAGCTGCATACGATCCCGGATAGGCCACACCTTTCTTGCATAATGTTCCTGTCTGTTGCGGCTGTCCCATTCACATCGGAAGCAACAAAATTTAGTATACCCAGTCTGCATGCCCGTGAGAATTGCAATGACCTTAGGTCTCCACAAATCCGCCATTGGTAGTCATTGTACTTTATTTTTTCCAAACGTATAGCCATATTGTCATAAGTTTCTTTCATATGAACAGAGTAGGCGACTGGAATTGATGAAAATAAATTTCTGTTATGCAATAACACGGCTTTTAGACTAGTCTTGGAAGAATCGATGAAAAATCGCCATTCGTTGACTATGTGCTCATGACCGTTTACATCTTTGCAATAGCAAATGTCATCATCCATCTCAAAATTTTGAACAAGTTCTCTGTGTCTATGACGAAATTTAGATGTCGGAGTATTGGGCGCTAAAAGATTCCATTCTTTGAGTCGCGAACCGAGTAATTCCGCTTGTCCTTTGGTAAGAGCGAGATCACGTATTAGATCTGAAAGTCCTGAATGGTTAATTAAGTAAACACCATCATTCACCGACCAACGGGCTGATCACCCGTTTGCCATCACTTCGATTACGGAAACAACAGCAAATGGATTGATTTGCCGTTGCCCTAAAGACGCCAATAAGCGTGATGGGAAACAATGGCAAAGAAAACCTATCTGCTGTTGCCCTAAGACGCCACTAGGCGTAATGGCCACTGACTGCGTTGACGGTCGGTGGCTAAGGACGGAAGAAGAAGAATCATTCACCGGTATGTAATCGGAGTCAGAATTAGTTTCTAAAGCAGGTAAACTATCACTTTCTGATGGTTCATTCACGTCCAACGGATTATGTTCTGGTGGTACTTGGATCGGACACGTGATTGGATCATGAGGCACTGGTTTCGAAACCAATTCAATATTTGAATAAACCACAGACTTTCTAGTTTTAAAAGTGAAACCATGGATATTTGTCAAGCAGAAGTAACAATCAGTAGTGTGATTTGTATGTTCACGCCATATTACTGGCACTCCAAAAGGCATCGACTTATGCTTCGGCGATTTTCGTAACCAACCTGCCAATGTATCGAACAAACTGCATTTGGCTTCCAAGATTTATTTGCATCATCAACTTTCGAATCGAAATAAAGTTCATATGCTTTCTTTAGTAATGGTGTAAAGTTTTTCTGGTCAACACGATCGGTAAAATATCCGCACACGTAACAGAACAGATCAGCCGAATTTCTACAACTTCTAGAAGCCATATTTTGCTCAGAATTATTTCAAAATACAGTAACTATTTGAAAAATCGCGTAACATATGACATGCATCTTTTAACAGTATAAAAAGTAGAATTATGTTGCTTTTTATTAATTTTTAATAAGTTATATAGTAAAAATGAAACGGAGCAAATAACGGTTTCCCAAAAATATATTTATTCACAAATATCTTAAGAACCTGACGTGATAGAGATAAACGGATTTCAGATTTGAAATCAGCGCAAGAAACTGACCTAAGAACACTTATTCTTATATAAGAAAGAAAAATGTTGTTTGTCAGTGATATTCAACCCAAAAAGATAAGGTGGGAAAAAAAGGGGGGGGGGGGAGAGACAAACTGACAGAGGGGGAGAGAGAGAGGGAGAGAGAGAGAGAGAGAGAGAGAGAGAGAGAGAGAGAGAGAGAGAGAGAGAGAGAGAGAGAGAAAACAGAGATTTTACCTGTGACATGTACTTCTTCAAGAACTATACTTGGCGGTTCTTTCAGATATTGGTTTTATTCTGCATAGACTTACCATTGAACTATAACTACGATGGAAAAACGATGGAATTATAGCATTCACGCAATAAAGAAGGACTTAATTAATGACAACTCAATGAATGAAACATAACAAAGTAAACATTCACATCCAACACGTTTGTACAGAATAACATATATTTTCAAAACTCGACGATCGTTGCCAAATTAAAAGAAGAGACCACACGGCTAGTTGAAGCTTCTCCTTGAGATGCTCAACAACAAAATTGAAGGGAGAATGTTCAACTGGTTACGGGACTTCCTCCGATACCGCACAGCAAGATTAAAACTTGACGGGAAACTGAGCCATCGCATCGCTCTTCATCTTCAACAAGGTGTGCCACAAGGAGGAGTTATCTTCCCCACACTCTTCATCATTTATATAAATGATATTGCAGAGAAACTGTCCAGGCATATCTCCAGGGTTCTGCGTGCTGATGATTTTGCTGCCTGGTGTGCCGCAGAACATTTGCTTACTGCACAGTTCAGGATGCAAGCAGCACTAAATACCATCGGTAAATGGGCATCTGACTGGGGCGTAAATATCAACTTCTCCAAGACAGTAGCAGCCTGCTTCTCTCTGTCAAATCTCCATGAAACAGTCAAATTACAAGTAAATGTAAGTGAGCTTCCAAACGAGGAAAATGCAACATACCTGGGAGTCAAGTTAGATAAGAGACTCACCTGGAAGCCACACTTGAAAGCAATATAACAGAGAGCAACAAGGAAGCTCTCCATTATGATGAAACTGGCTGCACAAATTGGGAGGGGGGAGGGGGGGCAATACCAACATACTAAAAAAAAAGTCTATACAGGCACACTGAGGCCTGTAATTGAATATGGCATGTCAGCCTGGGCCTCGACATCAAAAACAAAGACAGAACTTCTAAGAAACGTGCAAAATGCAGGCCTTAGACTAATCACTGGAGGGATGAAAACTACTCCAATCCAGGCAATGGAGAGATACACCAACACCCGCTTCCTTGATGACAGATGTGAGGTAAAGGTGTTTATTCACGGCGAGAAGCTTCTACGAATGCCAAATCATCCAATGCATGCCAAACTCCATAGATTGACAAAAAAACAGGCAGAAGAGAACCAGTATCTTAAACATCTCGAAACATCTGCATCAATGTCATGAAGACCTCCTCCCAAAACAACCTACCGAAATGGAAACGTTTATCGATAATGAGAAGCCAAACTACTGCCATGAGAATATATCTATCATCACAGAAGTCCCTGATATAAGAAAGAAAGGCCACCACACACACACACCCCCACCCCCCTCTCCCACAACTAAAAACCTTGACTCCAAGGTTGATGGAAGAAAAGTACAACCCGAAAGAGTGGACACACATATACACAGATGGATCCGCACAGGGGTCAGTGTCACGAAGTGGATTTAAGTTTAGAGTGTGTCCAGTGTATAGACAAGACCCTAGTATGAAAAAGACTGAGAAGATAGTGAATGTGGACAGATGAGCCTATTGGCTTCGAGGGATGAGAACCGAGATTGACTCTCCCTCATCACTCGTGACTTCAAGAATTGATATAGACTCACCCCCCTCTGGCTACCTTTACAAAAGGAGATAAGGGTGTACTCAGACCACAGACACACTATACAGACAATTATATATGCACGGTATAGTTAGCTATATATTAGAAAGACTGATCCAGTGAACACTTGTATAGTTTTATTAAAACAACTCAAAAAACTCAAATCACACAGGAAAAATAAATACGTGCACTGTTGCACAGACCTGAAAACAAGAAAACAAATTAAATTGATAAACACAAACAAAATATACAACCACTGTCACTCCTTTTTTCACCCTGCTGGGGAACAATAAAATGATTAATGGTTTAACTACAACACATGTGCGGGGGCTTCACTTTAGCCACCACTCCCTACTAAAATAATATAACTATTAACTATAACACCACAGTCTGGCTGCAGACGTACTAAGGGTCTACACTCTATAATTTCATTAACTGGTGTCCTACAATGTTAACCACTGCTTCACAAGCACTGATCCACTAAATGACCTTTTTCATTTCCTAACTCAGAGGCTGTCCTAACACACTTTCTATCTGCCTCTAACACCTCACTCTCCCCTCTGTTTCTGCTTTCAGTGACTACTCTGACACTGCCGTATTCTGCTGAGGTGGCGTCTCCGTTAAACCACTATTCTCGGTTTTGGTCGGGAAAGGAATTTTGACCCTCTCTCCTGCTCGGACCACTACTGCTGATGACTTCTGACAATAATGACGATGTACCAACAGCTATATAACACGTCAGAAGTTACACATCTCAAACACTTAACTCCCCTAAAATAAATACCTCTCCCCTTTCTATTCCCGCACCAGCGATACATAATTATTTATGCCCCAAAAGGGTCAGCCTCCCATGCAATCTCCCCTCTGATCTATCTATCCCGTTTTACAAAGTAAACATTGGTCTGTTAATAACTCCCAGACGGGCTGACCTAGATCTTTTGTTCTGCATGACTAGCCACGTGTTACAACAATTCAAACTTTCGGGGAACCCCTCCTGTCTGTAATACTTAGGACTACTTTATCGCTGACCCTTGGTGTTCATTGATCAATGCAAAATTAAATCTAGGACTACTTAACGTCATCTCCGTAATATTAATTACATCTCTATGGAATAAAATTATTCCCTTATCCGAAATATAAATTTCATCTCTTTGTAATCTGACTACCCAGTAATAAAAATGCACAATAAATAACGTATAACATTTACGCTAGCATATTCATACTGCCAAAAAATTATAAACAATCAAGGTTATCAATTTAACCCCCGTAGTAAAATACATGCGTTCCTGTATTTTCAATAATGTTAACTTCACTGCTCCTCATCCAATTGAATATCGTCCCGAATTAATACTCAATTTATTAACAGTATACATGTGCTTAACATTTCACAAATCCGCTCCCGTATATCTGTAAATTATCATAAATCAAAGATGCGGGATATTCTACAGACCTTCTGTTAAATATTACAGAGCACACACTTAATATCTCAAAATCTTTACCCTCTCCTAGATACGGCGATTATCATAGAAAGAATTTATGCACCCTTACATTTCCAGTTTATCTTTAAGATAGTAATTGATGGCCCGTTTGTTTAAGAAATTAAATTAAAACTTCCTGAGGAAACTTTACGTTACCCGGCTAAGATCTTATTTAAAACCAACTATAAGTTATGGCTTACCCTAGTCGAATTTCTCCGTAGAGCAGACGAACTATGTATATAGAATACAAGCGTAGACTTTCACGGCATGAAGTTTTTCAAAACAAAGAGAGCCACTAATGAAAATGCGCGAGTATATATAATTAAAAACCCCACGCTGACCTATGCCCCTACGTCATAGTTTAGCGTCCTTCTTAGGCCAATGGAATTACTGGAAAAATTAACAACGGTGACCTCCGCCAATAGATTTTAAAGCATACTCACGAGTTCTGTTTATCCCGATCGCGCGCATTCCAATTGCGTCATGTTAAATCATGTTATGCTGACCGCGTGAGCAAATTTAACTTTTGATTCGTTCAAGCGCCCGTTCTTCTGTACATGGGTAGAGGTTTATCACCCACTCCAATTAATACAAGCGCCTAATAAATAAACTGACCGCGATTATTTACACAAAGAAAATGAGACTACGTGATCGCGATTAATTTAGCGAAAAGAACTGGTGCAAATCTAATATAACCTCCCCGGTAATCCGTATTATAAACGCAATTATTTACCTACAGAACAAGACTAAACTCGATATATTTACAGAGAGAAGAACTTTGTGCAACTCATATAGTTACAAAGAGAAGAAGACTTGGGCAAACTCAAATAGAAGAATGAAATAGGGCCTGTTGAAATATAAATCACAGTAACTCTATCACATTACTCCCCCCTTTGAAGTACGGGACTCCGTGCTAAATTACTGAAATCGTTATATTTTCAGACTGGTCCATATCTTTGTCTAAAGAGCTGTCTGTCGGCCCTGAAGTTTCCTTTTCTTTCTCTTCTTCTTCTTCTTCTTCTTCTTCTTCTTCTTCTTCTTCTTCTTCTTCTTCTTCTTCTTCTTCTTCTTCTTCTTCGTACAAACTCCCATGCTCCGGTGGAAGAGTTGATCTCTCTTCAGACCTGTGCCGTCTAATGGCGGGTCTGAAACTTCCCTGGCTATGTCCGTCAAAAGGCTGTCTTGGTCAGCTGACATGACCGACTGGCTCTGTGGCGGCCTGGCGATGGCGACAACATTGCTGCGCGTCAGCGGGTTTGTGACCGCTGGTATATGGCGATGCAGCTGTGAACTGTCTTGTGCTTCCAGCATACATTGTACTATCGCTTGCTGAGTTTCTACTGAATCCTCCCTGATCTCAGTAGCTTCTATCTTTTGAAAAAGGTAGGTAATATCTGCCCCTGGCAGTGGTTCTGTGATCGCTCTTCCCCTACCAACATGAAGAGGGACAGAACTCTCAAAAATAACTCCTTGCGAATTTGTAAGGCAGCTGTTCTCACTATTTCCTGGCCTGAAAAGTTCGTGAGAGTCAAGTGTAGCCCCAAGAAGTCTTCCGTCTAAAACCCTGGTTCTACCATCAACCTTGCCCTCCCCTGTGAGAGTTGATGGCGTCAGTTGGACAAAGTTCTGAAATGACAGATCTACTTCTTGAGTTGCCGGCTCCGTAGTCTTCACGTCAAGAACAGGACGGTTTAAGATCCTGTAAGATCGCGGAGTAAGCGAGATAAAGCTCTCGGTGTCTTTTTCCAATGTTCCTTGAAACAAATTGGAAATTATAGCCAATTTTGCAGGCTCCTCGTTACAAGAGTCGTTTCCTGTAAACGAGATACTAAAGTTGTGGGGCCCATCTCCGTTTATAGGCAAACGGTCGTGCTGACCACTGTCCTCATCCTGGTGAGTAGTGTGCTGGTCGTATGGGGCTCCAGGGCTGGTCGGAAACCTATGTTCGCTCTTGTTAGTATTGCCCTCACTTGAGGGAGCTAATACCATCGGGGGCCTACTTCCCGACAACAAAGAGGATACTTCCGAAATCAGAGGCGTCACCACTGTTGGGCTATTAGGTTAAACAGGGCTGTCAGGCGAATGCGCCTCTGCAATTAACATTCCACTGTCTTTAGAAGTTTCAATCGTACGACAGTGATGTTTGAGCTCTCCTCAAAAAGCCACCAATATCAACTTTTTCCTTTGACATCTGCCCGGGC
This sequence comes from Oreohelix idahoensis, assembly GCA_024509875.1. NCBI lineage: Eukaryota > Metazoa > Mollusca > Gastropoda > Stylommatophora > Oreohelicidae > Oreohelix > Oreohelix idahoensis. The sequence continues at coordinate 72,760 of JAMPIV010009990.1, read as the reverse complement.
TTCACCAGATGTCGGGCGACTATACTGGGGTATGTAAGCCCGCTGTCAAACAAACACGTAGTATGAGTTCCGTTCACTACGGCTGGTCCGCTGTTGGAGAACAACTTCTTTGACTTGAAGGGTTCCCAATTGTTCCCTTTTGTCACTCTCACCGGCCTTAAACAAGCTACATGGTGAGCGGGAGGTTTATTTATACATCGGGACGTACAATGGGAAGTCGTGCGACAGTTTCCCTGCAATACCTCTCATTGTCTCCCCTGTTCCTAGCGGGTTCGTAAGAGGTCGCTTCTTGTGATCTGTTATGAGGCTGGGTGCGCCGGTTAGGACCGGAAATGGGGCTCCTTGCGAGAAGGCCCTGCTGTTGGTGAGCAGAAGAAGACGACGGCAATGATGAAGTTTCTTTGTCCGAGGCTGGTAGGTCTGGGTGTTTCCGTTTCTGGCCCAGTACTTCGGCCTGTGCCGTCTGGAACCTTTCCGCAAACACGATAATCTGATCGAGTTGCTGAGCACCCTGCTCTGCCAGATATTTCTTCAAGTCGGGAGACATAGTTGCTTTCATTTGCTCGCACATAACGAGTTCCTCTAATCCTTCAAAGGATTTAGCCAAACCCGACAATTCCCTCCAGCGCGTAAGGTAATTTCTCAGCCTTTTTGCAAACTGGGGAAAACTTTCTCCCTTCTCCGGCCTGCTCTACCGGAACATAGCTTGGCACTTTTGCGGGGTCCACTGAAAGCGTTGTAACAGTGCATTACATAGGCCCTCAAAGTTATTTTGGTCGTCACTGAGCATCTTACTGTAGACGTCATAAGCATGCCCTTTTAGTGACTGCGATAACTTGAGACACCACAAACTCTCATCCAACCCGTATGCCTTTGCCATCCGTTCGAACTTCTCCAAAAATACATCAATTTTCTCGTTCCCGTTAGGAAACGAGTCAAATGGGAAGTTCATGGCTGCCATCCGGGGGCCTCCGTTTCCTGAGGTGTCTGCCGCCACTGCCCTGGGAGAATCTCCATTTGCTGAACTGCCTTCTGAAGATCTACTTTGCAGTTCCAGAGAACGCACGGCAAGTTCATGCTGTCTCTCTGCTGCCTTATCCCTTTCCTCCGCCTCCATTTTCCGAAGTTCCATCTCCTTCTCTTTCTCTACTTCTATTTTCCGGAGTTCCATCTCCTTCTCTTTCTCTACTTCCATTTTCCGGAGTTCCATCTCCTTCTCTTTCTCTACTTCCATTTTCCGGAGTTCCATCTCCATCTCTTTCTCTACTTCCATTTTCCGGAGTTTCATCTCCTCCTTCTCTTTCAGATCATGTCTATCCTTCTCCCTCATCATGTAGGCCTTAGTCTCCTCCTTATCCATTCCCATGTCCTGAGCGGCCTCACGCCAGGCAGCTTGTAACTTGGCCATATCTGCGATCTTACCTGTAACCTCACAACTACCAAATGACAGAAAGAAAAAAAAGATAAAAAAGAAGGAACTACCTGTTACCACCCAAGAATGAATCTCTCTATATAACCGCTGTCCCAAAAACCCGAATTCAGACTGGCCCCAAGCCTGAATAATAACTGCTACCTGAAAAAAATGATTATGCAGCTACCCAAAAACCTGAAATTACCTTCCTATTAGAGAAAAAATTTCAGTTAGCCATCAATTACCTCTAAGTCATCAAAGTCACTACAACTAAAATGACTGCCCTGTGGAAAAACTTTCTGTGGAAAAAACCTATAACTGGATCAGTTCTAATAGCTCGAAGTCTAGGGTATATTTAAAGAAATCTATTCTCAGAACTTTCTACAGAAACAATCTACGAATCTAGATAAGATCCCAGAATGATCCCAACAAAGATGATCCACCGGACGATAGCCAACCCACTTTGTCACGAAGTGGGATTTAAGTTTAGAGTGTGTCCAGTGTATAGACAAGTCCCTAGTATCAGAGAGACTGAGAAGATAAATTTAGATGAGAAAAGATAGTGATTGTGGACAGATGGGCCTATTGGCTTCGAGGGATGAGAACCGAGATTGACTCTCCCTCGCCACTCGTGACTTCAAGAATTGCTATAAAGACTCACCCCCTCTGGCTACCTTTACAAAAGGAGATAAGGGTGTACTCAGACCACAGACACACTATACAGACAATTATATATGCACGGTATAGTTAGCTATATATTAGAAAGACTGATCCAGTGAACACTTGTATAGTTTTATTAAAACAACTCAAAAAACTCAAATCACACAGGAAAAATAAATACGTGCACTGTTGCACAGACCTGAAAACAAGAAAACAAATTAAATTGATAAACACAAACAAAATATACGACCACTGTCACTCCTTTTTTCACCCTGCTGGGGAACAATAAAATGATTAATGGTTTAACTACAACACATGTGCGGGGGCTTCACTTTAGCCACCACTCCCTACTAAAATAATATAACTATTAACTATAACACCACAGTCTGGCTGCAGACGTACTAAGGGTCTACACTCTATAATTTCATTAACTGGTGTCCTACAATGTTAACCACTGCTTCACAAGCACTGATCCACTAAATGACCTTTTTCATTTCCTAACTCAGAGGCTGTCCTAACACACTTTCTATCTGCCTCTAACACCTCACTCTCCCCTCTGTTTCTGCTTTCAGTGACTACTCTGACACTGCCGTATTCTGCTGAGGTGGCGTCTCCGTTAAGCCACTATTCTCGGTTTTGGTCGGGAAAGGAATTTTGACCCTCTCTCCTGCTCGGACCACTACTGCTGATGACTTCTGACAATAATGACTATGTACTTGACTTAGTATGTAGAGGATTCACTGCTGACGAAAACGTAATTTCACCTGCCCGGTTACCCCTCATTGTGTTTAGGACCGTCGGTTTTATTATGACCGACTTTTAAACGACGACACCAGGCCACGTGCCTTTGTTTCGGTGTGTGTAATGAGCTTAGAGCTCAGGATTTTAAGAAATCCGTTCGCTGAATGATGCTTCACTGAAAATGGAACTGCTTCTTTTTTTCTGTGACAGCCGTACTTGGCACCCGTAACCACCTCGTCACCAGTGCTCTTCACCTCTGCCGATAGCTCGAGCACTAGGCTCCTGAGACAAAAACTTTCAGTTGTAAATTGGAAAGCCGGTTACCTCCTCCCTATTCGCCGTGAAAACTCGTTGTGGAACAAACAACAACAGCTATATAACACGTCAGAAGTTACACATCTCAAACACTTAACTCCCATAAAATAAATACCTCTCCCCTTTCTATTCCCGCACCAGCGATACATAATTATTTATGCCCCAAAAGGGTCAGCCTCCCATGCAATCTCCCCTCTGATCTATCTATCCCGTTTTACAAAGTAAACATTGGTCTGTTAATAACTCCCAGACGGGCTGACCTAGATCTTTTGTTCTGCATGACTAGCCACGTGTTACAACAATTCAAACTTTCGGGGAACCCCTCCTGTCTGTAATACTTAGGACTACTTTATCGCTGACCCTTGGTGTTCATTGATCAATGCAAAATTAAATCTAGGACTACTTAACGTCATCTCCGTAATATTAATTACATCTCTATGGAATAAAATTATTCCCTTATCCGAAATATAAATTTCATCTCTTTGTAATCTGACTACCCAGTAATAAAAATGCACAATAAATAACGTATAACATTTACGCTAGCATATTCATACTGCCAAAAATTATAAACAATCAAGGTTATCAATTTAACCCCCGTAGTAAAATACATGCGTTCCTGTATTTTCAATAATGTTAACTTCACTGCTCCTCATCCAATTGAATATCGTCCCGAATTAATACTCAATTTATTAACAGTATACATGTGCTTAACATTTCACAAATCCGCTCCCGTATATCTGTAAATTATCATAAATCAAAGATGCGGGATATTCTACAGACCTTCTGTTAAATATTACAGAGCACACACTTAATATCTCAAAATCTTTACCCTCTCCTAGATACGGCGATTATCATAGAAAGAATTTATGCACCCTTACATTTCCAGTTTATCTTTAAGATAGTAATTGATGGCCCGTTTGTTTAAGAAATTAAATTAAAACTTCCTGAGGAAACTTTACGTTACCCGGCTAAGATCTTATTTAAAACCAACTATAAGTTATGGCTTACCCTAGTCGAATTTCTCCGTAGAGCAGACGAACTATGTATATAGAATACAAGCGTAGACTTTCACGGCATGAAGTTTTTCAAAACAAAGAGAGCCACTAATGAAAATGCGCGAGTATATATAATTAAAAACCCCACGCTGACCTATGCCCCTACGTCATAGTTTAGCGTCCTTCTTAGGCCAATGGAATTACTGGAAAAATTAACAACGGTGACCTCCGCCAATAGATTTTAAAGCATACTCACGAGTTCTGTTTATCCCGATCGCGCGCATTCCAATTGCGTCATGTTAAATCATGTTATGCTGACCGCGTGAGCAAATTTAACTTTTGATTCGTTCAAGCGCCCGTTCTTCTGTACATGGGTAGAGGTTTATCACCCACTCCAATTAATACAAGCGCCTAATAAATAAACTGACCGCGATTATTTACACAAAGAAAATGAGACTACGTGATCGCGATTAATTTAGCGAAAAGAACTGGTGCAAATCTAATATAACCTCCCCGGTAATCCGTATTATAAACGCAATTATTTACCTACAGAACAAGACTAAACTCGATATATTTACAGAGAGAAGAACTTTGTGCAACTCATATAGTTACAAAGAGAAGAAGACTTGGGCAAACTCAAATAGAAGAATGAAATAGGGCCTGTTGAAATATAAATCACAGTAACTCTATCACATTACTCCCCCCTTTGAAGTACGGGACTCCGTGCTAAATTACTGAAATCGTTATATTTTCAGACTGGTCCATATCTTTGTCTAAAGAGCTGTCTGTCGGCCCTGAAGTTTCCTTTTCTTTTCTTCTTCTTCTTCTTCTTCTTCTTCTTCTTCTTCTTCTTCTTCTTCTTCTTCTTCTTCTTCTTCTTTCTTCTTCGTACAAACTCCCATGCTCCGGTGGAAGAGTTGATCTCTCTTCAGACCTGTGCCGTCTAATGGCGGGTCTGAAACTTCCCTGGCTATGTCCGTCAAAAGGCTGTCTTGGTCAGCTGACATGACCGACTGGCTCTGTGGCGGCCTGGCGATGGCGACAACATTGCTGCGCGTCAGCGGGTTTGTGACCGCTGGTATATGGCGATGCAGCTGAGAACTGTCTTGTGCTTCCAGCATACATTGTACTATCGCTTGCTGAGTTTCTACTGAATCCTCCCTGATCTCAGTAGCTTCTATCTTTTGAAAAAGGTAGGTAATATCTGCCCCTGGCAGTGGTTCTGTGATCGCTCTTCCCCTACCAACATGAAGAGGGACAGAACTCTCAAAAATAACTCCTTGCGAATTTGTAAGGCAGCTGTTCTCACTATTTCCTGGCCTGAAAAGTTCGTGAGAGTCAAGTGTAGCCCCAAGAAGTCTTCCGTCTAAAACCCTGGTTCTACCATCAACCTTGCCCTCCCCTGTGAGAGTTGATGGCGTCAGTTGGACAAAGTTCTGAAATGACAGATCTACTTCTTGAGTTGCCGGCTCCGTAGTCTTCACGTCAAGAACAGGACGGTTTAAGATCCTGTAAGATCGCGGAGTAAGCGAGATAAAGCTCTCGGTGTCTTTTTCCAATGTTCCTTGAAACAAATTGGAAATTATAGCCAATTTTGCAGGCTCCTCGTTACAAGAGTCGTTTCCTGTAAACGAGATACTAAAGTTGTGGGGCCCATCTCCGTTTATAGGCAAACGGTCGTGCTGACCACTGTCCTCATCCTGGTGAGTAGTGTGCTGGTCGTATGGGGCTCCAGGGCTGGTCGGAAACCTATGTTCGCTCTTGTTAGTATTGCCCTCACTTGAGGGAGCTAATACCATCGGGGGCCTACTTCCCGACAACAAAGAGGATACTTCCGAAATCAGAGGCGTCACCACTGTTGGGCTATTAGGCTAAACAGGGCTGTCAGGCGAATGCGCCTCTGCAATTAACATTCCACTGTCTTTAGAAGTTTCAATCGTACGACAGTGATGTTTGAGCTCTCGCGGGACTCCGTGAATTAGGGGCTCTCCCTTTTCACTTATCTGGCCTGCAGCAGGCTCTCTTGCATTAGCAAGGATCGGTGCAGGTGGGGTTCCCAAAACTAAATATGGGGCCCCGAGAATGAAGTCATATGCTGGCTGGGCCATTACAGCAGCTTTAATTGTGCCACGCACAAACTTACACTTCACCTCAGTATTGGCTAGGGGAAGACGCTGTGAGGCCCCTCTCTTCAAAACGCCACCAATATCCAGTTTTTCTCTGGTCATCTGCCCTGGCTTTACCAAATGTCGGGCGACGGTACTGGGGTATGTAAGCCCGCTGTCAAACAAACACGTAGTGTGAGTTCCATTCACTACGGCTGGTCCGCTGTTCGAGAACAACTTCTCTGACTTGAAGGGTTCCCAATTGTTCCCTTTTGTCACTCTCACCGGCCTTAAACAAGCTGCGTGATGAGCGGGTGGTTTATTTATACACCGGGATGTCCAGTGAGAAGTGGTGCGACAGTTTCGACAATACCTCTCATTATCTCCCCTGTTCCTAGCGGGTTCGTAAGAGGTCGCTTCTTGTGATCTGTTATGAGGCTGGGGGCGCAGGTTAGGACAGGAATGGGGCTCCTTGCGAGAAGGCTCCTGCTGTTGGTGAGCAGAAGAAGACGACTGCAATGATAAGTTTCTTTGTCCGAGGCTGGTAGGTCTGGGTGTTTCCGTTTCTGGCCCAGTACTTCGGCCTGTGCCGTCTGGAACCTTTCCGCAAACACGATAATCTGATCGAGTTGCTGAGCACCCTGCTCTGCCAGATATTTCTTCAAGTCGGGAGACATAGTTGCTTTCATTTGCTCGCACATAACGAGTTCCTCTAATCCTTCAAAGGATTTAGCCAAACCCGACAATTCCCTCCAGCGCGTAAGGTAATTTCTCAGCCTTTTTGCAGACTGGGGAAAAACTTTCTCCCTTCTCCGGCCTGCTCTACCGGAACATAGCTTGGCACTTTTGCGGGGTCCACTGAAAGCGTTGTAACAGTGCATTACATAGGCCCTCAAAGTTATTTTGGTCGTCACTGAGCATCTTACTGTAGACGTCATAAGCATGCCCTTTTAGTGACTGCGATAACTTGAGACACCACAAACTCTCATCCAACCCGTATGCCTTTGCCATCCGTTCGAACTTCTCCAAAAATACATCAATTTTCTCGTTCCCGTTAGGAAACGAGTCAAATGGGAAGTTCATGGCTGCCATCCGGGGGCCTCCGTTTCCTGAGGTGTCTGCCGCCACTGCCCTGGGAGAATCTCCATTTGCTGAACTGCCTTCTGAAGATCTACTTTGCAGTTCCAGAGAACGCACGGCAAGTTCATGCTGTCTCTCTGCTGCCTTCTCCCTTTCCTCCGCCTCCATTTTCCGAAGTTCCATCTCCTTCTCTTTCTCTACTTCCATTTTCCGGAGTTCCATCTCCTTCTCTTTCTCTACTTCCATTTTCCGGAGTTCCATCTCCTTCTCTTTCTCTACTTCCATTTTCCGGAGTTCCATCTCCATCTCTTTCTCTACTTCCATTTTCCGGAGTTCCATCTCCTCCTTCTCTTTCAGATCATGTCTATCCTTCTCCCTCATCATGTAGGCCTTAGTCTCCTCCTTATCCATTCCCATGTCCTGAGCGGCCTCACGCCAGGCAGCTTGTAACTTGGCCATATCTGCGATCTTACCTGTAACCTCACAACTACCAAATGACAGAAAGAAAAAAGAAGAAAAAGAAGGAACTACCTGTTACCACCCAGGAATGAATCTCTCTATATAACCGCTGTCCCAAAAACCCGAATTCAGACTGGCCCCAAGCCTGAATAATAACTGCTACCTGAAAAAAATGATTATGTAGCTACCCAAAAACCTGAAATTACCTTCCTATTAGAGAAAATATTTCAGTTAGCCATCAATTACCTCTAAGTCATCAAAGTCACTACAACTAAAATGACTGCCCTGTGGAAAAACTTTCTGTGGAAAAAACCTATAACTGGATCAGTTCTAATAGCTCGAAGTCTAGGGTATATTTAAAGAAATCTATTCTCAGAACTTTCTACAGAAACAATCTACGAATCTAGATAAGATCCCAGAATGATCCCAACAAAGATGATCCACCGGACGATAGCCAACCCACTTTGTCACGAAGTGAATTTAAGTTTAGAGTGTGTCCAGTGTATAGACAAGTCCCTAGTATCAGAGAGACTGAGAAGATAAATTTAGATGAGAAAAGATAGTGATTGTGGACAGATGGGCCTATTGGCTTCGAGGGATGAGAACCGAGATTGACTCTCCCTCGCCACTCGTGACTTCAAGAATTGCTATAGACTCACCCCCTCTGGCTACCTTTACAAAAGGAGATAAGGGTGTACTCAGACCACAGACACACTATACAGACAATTATATATGCACGGTATAGTTAGCTATATATTAGAAAGACTGATCCAGTGAACACTTGTATAGTTTTATTAAAACAACTCAAAAAACTCAAATCACACAGGAAAAATAAATACGTGCACTGTTGCACAGACCTGAAAACAAGAAAACAAATTAAATTGATAAACACAAACAAAATATACGACCACTGTCACTCCTTTTTTCACCCTGCTGGGGAACAATAAAATGATTAATGGTTTAACTACAACACATGTGCGGGGGCTTCACTTTAGCCACCACTCCCTACTAAAATAATATAACTATTAACTATAACACCACAGTCTGGCTGCAGACGTACTAAGGGTCTACACTCTATAATTTCATTAACTGGTGTCCTACAATGTTAACCACTGCTTCACAAGCACTGATCCACTAAATGACCTTTTTCATTTCCTAACTCAGAGGCTGTCCTAACACACTTTCTATCTGCCTCTAACACCTCACTCTCCCCTCTGTTTCTGCTTTCAGTGACTACTCTGACACTGCCGTATTCTGCTGAGGTGGCGTCTCCGTTAAGCCACTATTCTCGGTTTTGGTCGGGAAAGGAATTTTGACCCTCTCTCCTGCTCGGACCACTACTGCTGATGACTTCTGACAATAATGACTATGTACTTGACTTAGTATGTAGAGGATTCACTGCTGACGAAAACGTAATTTCACCTGCCCGGTTACCCCTCATTGTGTTTAGGACCGTCGGTTTTATTATGACCGACTTTTAAACGACGACACCAGGCCACGTGCCTTTGTTTCGGTGTGTGTAATGAGCTTAGAGCTCAGGATTTTAAGAAATCCGTTCGCTGAATGATGCTTCACTGAAAATGGAACTGCTTCTTTTTTTCTGTGACAGCCGTACTTGGCAACCGTAACCACCTCGTCACCAGTGCTCTTCACCTCTGCCGATAGCTCGAGCACTAGGCTCCTGAGACAAAAACTTTCAGTTGTAAATTGGAAAGCCGGTTACCTCCTCCCTATTCGCCGTGAAAACTCGTTGTGGAACAAACAACAACAGCTATATAACACGTCAGAAGTTACACATCTCAAACACTTAACTCCCATAAAATAAATACCTCTCCCCTTTATATTCCCGCACCAGCGATACATAATTATTTATGCCCCAAAAGGGTCAGCCTCCCATGCAATCTCCCCTCTGATCTATCTATCCCGTTTTACAAAGTAAACATTGGTCTGTTAATAACTCCCAGACGGGCTGACCTAGATCTTTTGTTCTGCATGACTAGCCACGTGTTACAACAATTCAAACTTTCGGGGAACCCCTCCTGTCTGTAATACTTAGGGCTACTTTATCGCTGACCCTTGGTGTTCATTGATCAATGCAAAATTAAATCTAGGACTACTTAAAGTCATCTCCGTAATCTTAATTACATCTCTATGGAATAAAATTATTCCCTTATCCGAAATATAAATTTCATCTCTTTGTAATCTGACTACCCAGTAATAAAAATGCACAATAAATAACGTATAACATTTACGCTAGCATATTCATACTGCCAAAAATTATAAACAATCAAGGTTATCAATTTAACCCCCGTAGTAAAATACATGCGTTCCTGTATTTTCAATAATGTTAACTTCACTGCTCCTCATCCAATTGAATATCGTCCCGAATTAATACTCAATTTATTAACAGTATACATGTGCTTAACATTTCACAAATCCGCTCCCGTATATCTGTAAATTATCATAAATCAAAGATGCGGGATATTCTACAGACCTTCTGTTAAATATTACAGAGCACACACTTAATATCTCAAAATCTTTACCCTCTCCTAGATACGGCGATTATCATAGAAAGAATTTATGCACCCTTACATTTCCAGTTTATCTTTAAGATAGTAATTGATGGCCCGTTTGTTTAAGAAATTAAATTAAAACTTCCTGAGGAAACTTTACGTTACCCGGCTAAGATCTTATTTAAAACCAACTATAAGTTATGGCTTACCCTAGTCGAATTTCTCCGTAGAGCAGACGAACTATGTATATAGAATACAAGCGTAGACTTTCACGGCATGAAGTTTTTCAAAACAAAGAGAGCCACTAATGAAAATGCGCGAGTATATATAATTAAAAACCCCACGCTGACCTATGCCCCTACGTCATAGTTTAGCGTCCTTCTTAGGCCAATGGAATTACTGGAAAAATTAACAACGGTGACCTCCGCCAATAGATTTTAAAGCATACTCACGAGTTCTGTTTATCCCGATCGCGCGCATTCCAATTGCGTCATGTTAAATCATGTTATGCTGACCGCGTGAGCAAATTTAACTTTTGATTCGTTCAAGCGCCCGTTCTTCTGTACATGGGTAGAGGTTTATCACCCACTCCAATTAATACAAGCGCCTAATACAATAAACTGACCGCGATTATTTACACAAAGAAAATGAGACTACGTGATCGCGATTAATTTAGCGAAAAGAACTGGTGCAAATCTAATATAACCTCCCCGGTAATCCGTATTATAAACGCAATTATTTACCTACAGAACAAGACTAAACTCGATATATTTACAGAGAGAAGAACTTTGTGCAACTCATATAGTTACAAAGAGAAGAAGACTTGGGCAAACTCAAATAGAAGAATGAAATAGGGCCTGTTGAAATATAAATCACAGTAACTCTATCACATTACTCCCCCCTTTGAAGTACGGGACTCCGTGCTAAATTACTGAAATCGTTATATTTTCAGACTGGTCCATATCTTTGTCTAAAGAGCTGTCTGTCGGCCCTGAAGTTTCCTTTTCTTTCTCTCCTTCTTCTTCTTCTTCTTCTTCTTCTTCTTCTTCTTCTTCTTCTTCGTACAAACTCCCATGCTCCGGTGGAAGAGTTGATCTCTCTTCAGACCTGTGCCGTCTAATGGCGGGTCTGAAACTTCCCTGGCTATGTCCGTCAAAAGGCTGTCTTGGTCAGCTGACATGACCGACTGGCTCTGTGGCGGCCTGGCGATGGCGACAACATTGCTGCGCGTCAGCGGGTTTGTGACCGCTGGTATATGGCGATGCAGCTGAGAACTGTCTTGTGCTTCCAGCATACATTGTACTATCGCTTGCTGAGTTTCTACTGAATCCTCCCTGATCTCAGTAGCTTCTATCTTTTGAAAAAGGTAGGTAATATCTGCCCCTGGCAGTGGTTCTGTGATCGCTCTTCCCCTACCAACATGAAGAGGGACAGAACTCTCAAAAATAACTCCTTGCGAATTTGTAAGGCAGCTGTTCTCACTATTTCCTGGCCTGAAAAGTTCGTGAGAGTCAAGTGTAGCCCCAAGAAGTCTTCCGTCTAAAACCCTGGTTCTACCATCAACCTTGCCCTCCCCTGTGAGAGTTGATGGCGTCAGTTGGACAAAGTTCTGAAATGACAGATCTACTTCTTGAGTTGCCGGCTCCGTAGTCTTCACGTCAAGAACAGGACGGTTTAAGATCCCGTAAGATCGCGGAGTAAGCGAGATAAAGCTCTCGGTGTCTTTTTCCAATGTTCCTTGAAACAAATTGGAAATTATAGCCAATTTTGCAGGCTCCTCGTTACAAGAGTCGTTTCCTGTAAACGAGATACTAAAGTTGTGGGGCCCATCTCCGTTTATAGGCAAACGGTCGTGCTGACCACTGTCCTCATCCTGGTGAGTAGTGTGCTGGTCGTATGGGGCTCCAGGGCTGGTCGGAAACCTATGTTCGCTCTTGTTAGTATTGCCCTCACTTGAGGGAGCTAATACCATCGGGGGCCTACTTCCCGACAACAAAGAGGATACTTCCGAAATCAGAGGCGTCACCACTGTTGGGCTATTAGGTTAAACAGGGCTGTCAGGCGAATGCGCCTCTGCAATTAACATTCCACTGTCTTTAGAAGTTTCAATCGTACGACAGTGATGTTTGAGCTCTCGCGGGACTCCGTGAATTAGGGGCTCTCCCTTTTCACTTATCTGGCCTGCAGCAGGCTCTCTTGCATTAGCAAGGATCGGTGCAGGTGGGGTTCCCAAAACTAAATACGGGGCCCCGAGAATGAAATCATATGCTGGCTGGGCCATTACAGCAGCTTTAATTGTGCCACGCACAAACTTGCACTTCACCTCAGTATTGGCTAGGGGAAGACGCTGTGAGGCCCCTCTCTTCAAAACGCCACCAATATCCACTTTTTCTCTGGTCATCTGCCCTGGCTTTACCAAATGTCGGGCGACGGTACTGGGGTATGTAAGCCCGCTGTCAAACAAACACGTAGTGTGAGTTCCATTCACTACGGCTGGTCCGCTGTTCGAGAACAACTTCTCTGACTTGAAGGGTTCCCAATTGTTCCCTTTTGTCACTCTCACCGGCCTTAAACAAGCTGCGTGATGAGCGGGTGGTTTATTTATACACCGGGATGTCCAGTGAGAAGTGGTGCGACAGTTTCGCCAATACCTCTCATTATCTCCCCTGTTCCTAGCGGGTTCGTAAGAGGTCGCTTCTTGTGATCTGTTATGAGGCTGGGGGCGCAGGTTAGGACCGGAATGGGGCTCCTTGCGAGAAGGCCCCTGCTGTTGGTGAGCAGAAGAAGACGACTGCAATGATGAAGTTTCTTTGTCCGAGGCTGGTAGGTCTGGGTGTTTCCGTTTCTGGCCCAGTACTTCGGCCTGTGCCGTCTGGAACCTTTCCGCAAACACGATAATCTGATCGAGTTGCTGAGCACCCTGCTCTGCCAGATATTTCCTCAAGTCGGGAGACATAGTTGCTTTCATTTGCTCGCACATAACGAGTTCCTCTAATCCTTCAAAGGATTTAGCCAAACCCGACAATTCCCTCCAGCGCGTAAGGTAATTTCTCAGCCTTTTTGCAAACTGGGGAAAACTTTCTCCCTTCTCCGGCCTGCTCTACCGGAACATAGCTTGGCACTTTTGCGGGGTCCACTGAAAGCGTTGTAACAGTGCATTACATAGGCCCTCAAAGTTATTTTGGTCGTCACTGAGCATCTTACTGTAGACGTCATAAGCATGCCCTTTTAGTGACTGCGATAACTTGAGACACCACAAACTCTCATCCAACCCGTATGCCTTTGCCATCCGTTCGAACTTCTCCAAAAATACATCAATTTTCTCGTTCCCGTTAGGAAACGAGTCAAATGGGAAGTTCATGGCTGCCATCCGGGGGCCTCCGTTTCCTGAGGTGTCTGCCGCCACTGCCCTGGGAGAATCTCCATTTGCTGAACTGCCTTCTGAAGATCTACTTTGCAGTTCCAGAGAACGCACGGCAAGTTCATGCTGTCTCTCTGCTGCCTTCTCCCTTTCCTCCGCCTCCATTTTCCGAAGTTCCATCTCCTTCTCTTTCTCTACTTCCATTTTCCGGAGTTCCATCTCCTTCTCTTTCTCTACTTCCATTTTCCGGAGTTCCATCTCCTTCTCTTTCTCTACTTCCATTTTCCGGAGTTCCATCTCCATCTCTTTCTCTACTTCCATTTTCCGGAGTTCCATCTCCTCCTTCTCTTTCAGATCATGTCTATCCTTCTCCCTCATCATGTAGGCCTTAGTCTCCTCCTTATCCATTCCCATGTCCTGAGCGGCCTCACGCCAGGCAGCTTGTAACTTGGCCATATCTGCGATCTTACCTGTAACCTCACAACTACCAAATGACAGAAAGAAAAAAAAGATAAAAAAGAAGGAACTACCTGTTACCACCCAAGAATGAATCTCTCTATATAACCGCTGTCCCAAAAACCCGAATTCAGACTGGCCCCAAGCCTGAATAATAACTGCTACCTGAAAAAAATGATTATGCAGCTACCCAAAAACCTGAAATTACCTTCCTATTAGAGAAAAAATTTCAGTTTGCCATCAATTACCTCTAAGTCATCAAAGTCACTACAACTAAAATGACTGCCCTGTGGAAAAACTTTCTGTGGAAAAAACCTATAACTGGATCAGTTCTAATAGCTCGAAGTCTAGGGTATATTTAAAGAAATCTATTCTCAGAACTTTCTACAGAAACAATCTACGAATCTAGATAAGATCCCAGAATGATCCCAACAAAGATGATCCACCGGACGATAGCCAACCCACTTTGTCACGAAGTGGATTTAAGTTTAGAGTGTGTCCAGTGTATAGACAAGTCCCTAGTATCAGAGAGACTGAGAAGATAAATTTAGATGAGAAAAGATAGTGATTGTGGACAGATGGGCCTATTGGCTTCGAGGGATGAGAACCGAGATTGACTCTCCCTCGCCACTCGTGACTTCAAGAATTGCTATAGACTCACCCCCTCTGGCTACCTTTACAAAAGGAGATAAGGGTGTACTCAGACCACAGACACACTATACAGACAATTATATATGCACGGTATAGTTAGCTATATATTAGAAAGACTGATCCAGTGAGCACTCATATAGTTTTATTAAAACAACTCAAAAACACTCAAATCACACAGGAAAAATAAATACGTGCACTGTTGCACAGACCTGAAAACAAGAAAACCAATTAAATTGATAAACACAAACAAAATATACGACCACTGTCACTCCTTCTTTCACCCTGCTGGGGAACAATAAAATGATTAATGGTTTAACTACAACACATGTGTGGGGGCTTCACTTTAGCCACCACTCCCTGCTACAATAATATAACTATTAACTATAACACCACAGTCTGGCTGCAGACGTACTAAGGGTCTACACTCTATAATTTCATTAACTGGTGTCCTACAATGTTAACCACAGCTTCACAAGCACTGATCCACTAAATGACCTTTTTCATTTCCTAACTCAGAGGCTGTCCTAACACACTTTCTATCTGCCTCTAACACCTCACTCTCCCCTCTGTTTCTGCCTCAGTGATTACTTTGACACTGCCGTATTCTGCTGAGGTGGCGTTTCCGTTAAGCCACTATTCTCGGTTTTGGTCGGGAAAGCAATTTTGACCCTCTCTCCTGCCCGGACCACTGCTGTTGATGACTTCTGACAATAATAACCTGAGACAAAAACTTTCAGTTGTAAATTGGAAAGCCGGTTACCTCCTCCCTATTCGCCGTGAAAACTCGTTGTGGAAAAAACAACAACAGCTATATAACTCGTCAGAAGTTACACATCTCAAACACTTAACTCCCATAAAATAAATACCTCTCCCCTTTCTATTCCCGCACCAGCGATACATAATTATTTATGCCCCAAAAGGGTCAGCCTCCCATGCAATCTCCCCTCTGATCTATCTATCCCGTTTTACAAAGTAAACATTGGTCTGTTAATAACTCCCAGACGGGCTGACCTAGATCTTTTGTTCTGCATGACTAGCCACGTGTTACAACAATTCAAACTTTCGGGGAACCCCTCCTGTCTGTAATACTTAGGGCTACTTTATCGCTGACCCTTGGTGTTCATTGATCAATGCAAAATTAAATCTAGGACTACTTAAAGTCATCTCCGTAATATTAATTACATCTCTATGGAATAAAATTATTCCCTTATCCGAAATATAAATTTCATCTCTTTGTAATCTGACTACCCAGTAATAAAAATGCACAATAAATAACGTATAACATTTACGCTAGCATATTCATACTGCCAAAAATTATAAACAATCAAGGTTATCAATTTAACCCCCGTAGTAAAATACATGCGTTCCTGTATTTTCAATAATGTTAACTTCACTGCTCCTCATCCAATTGAATATCGTCCCGAATTAATACTCAATTTATTAACAGTATACATGTGCTTAACATTTCACAAATCCGCTCCCGTATATCTGTAAATTATCATAAATCAAAGATGCGGGATATTCTACAGACCTTCTGTTAAATATTACAGAGCACACACTTAATATCTCAAAATCTTTACCCTCTCCTAGATACGGCGATTATCATAGAAAGAATTTATGCACCCTTACATTTCCAGTTTATCTTTAAGATAGTAATTGATGGCCCGTTTGTTTAAGAAATTAAATTAAAACTTCCTGAGGAAACTTTACGTTACCCGGCTAAGATCTTATTTAAAACCAACTATAAGTTATGGCTTACCCTAGTCGAATTTCTCCGTAGAGCAGACGAACTATGTATATAGAATACAAGCGTAGACTTTCACGGCATGAAGTTTTTCAAAACAAAGAGAGCCACTAATGAAAATGCGCGAGTATATATAATTAAAAACCCCACGCTGACCTATGCCCCTACGTCATAGTTTAGCGTCCTTCTTAGGCCAATGGAATTACTGGAAAAATTAACAACGGTGACCTCCGCCAATAGATTTTAAAGCATACTCACGAGTTCTGTTTATCCCGATCGCGCGCATTCCAATTGCGTCATGTTAAATCATGTTATGCTGACCGCGTGAGCAAATTTAACTTTTGATTCGTTCAAGCGCCCGTTCTTCTGTACATGGGTAGAGGTTTATCACCCACTCCAATTAATACAAGCGCCTAATAAATAAACTGACCGCGATTATTTACACAAAGAAAATGAGACTACGTGATCGCGATTAATTTAGCGAAAAGAACTGGTGCAAATCTAATATAACCTCCCCGGTAATCCGTATTATAAACGCAATTATTTACCTACAGAACAAGACTAAACTCGATATATTTACAGAGAGAAGAACTTTGTGCAACTCATATAGTTACAAAGAGAAGAAGACTTGGGCAAACTCAAATAGAAGAATGAAATAGGGCCTGTTGAAATATAAATCACAGTAACTCTATCACATTACTCCCCCCCTTTGAAGTACGGGACTCCGTGCTAAATTACTGAAATCGTTATATTTTCAGACTGGTCCATATCTTTGTCTAAAGAGCTGTCTGTCGGCCCTGAAGTTTTTTCCTTTTTTTCTCTCTTCTTCTTCTTCTTCTTCTTCTTCTTCTTCTTCTTCTTCTTCTTCTTCTTCTTCTTCGTACAAACTCCCATGCTCCGGTGGAAGAGTTGATCTCTCTTCAGACCTGTGCCGTCTAATGGCGGGTCTGAAACTTCCCTGGCTATGTCCGTCAAAAGGCTGTCTTGGTCAGCTGACATGACCGACTGGCTCTGTGGCGGCCTGGCGATGGCGACAACATTGCTGCGCGTCAGCGGGTTTGTGACCGCTGGTATATGGCGATGCAGCTGAGAACTGTCTTGTGCTTCCAGCATACATTGTACTATCGCTTGCTGAGTTTCTACTGAATCCTCCCTGATCTCAGTAGCTTCTATCTTTTGAAAAAGGTAGGTAATATCTGCCCCTGGCAGTGGTTCTGTGATCGCTCTTCCCCTACCAACATGAAGAGGGACAGAACTCTCAAAAATAACTCCTTGCGAATTTGTAAGGCAGCTGTTCTCACTATTTCCTGGCCTGAAAAGTTCGTGAGAGTCAAGTGTAGCCCCAAGAAGTCTTCCGTCTAAAACCCTGGTTCTACCATCAACCTTGCCCTCCCCTGTGAGAGTTGATGGCGTCAGTTGGACAAAGTTCTGAAATGACAGATCTACTTCTTGAGTTGCCGGCTCCGTAGTCTTCACGTCAAGAACAGGACGGTTTAAGATCCTGTAAGATCGCGGAGTAAGCGAGATAAAGCTCTCGGTGTCTTTTTCCAATGTTCCTTGAAACAAATTGGAAATTATAGCCAATTTTGCAGGCTCCTCGTTACAAGAGTCGTTTCCTGTAAACGAGATACTAAAGTTGTGGGGCCCATCTCCGTTTATAGGCAAACGGTCGTGCTGACCACTGTCCTCATCCTGGTGAGTAGTGTGCTGGTCGTATGGGGCTCCAGGGCTGGTCGGAAACCTATGTTCGCTCTTGTTAGTATTGCCCTCACTTGAGGGAGCTAATACCATCGGGGGCCTACTTCCCGACAACAAAGAGGATACTTCCGAAATCAGAGGCGTCACCACTGTTGGGCTATTAGGCTAAACAGGGCTGTCAGGCGAATGCGCCTCTGCAATTAACATTCCACTGTCTTTAGAAGTTTCAATCGTACGACAGTGATGTTTGAGCTCTCGCGGGACTCCGTGAATTAGGGGCTCTCCCTTTTCACTTATCTGGCCTGCAGCAGGCTCTCTTGCATTAGCAAGGATCGGTGCAGGTGGGGTTCCCAAAACTAAATATGGGGCCCCGAGAATGAAGTCATATGCTGGCTGGGCCATTACAGCAGCTTTAATTGTGCCACGCACAAACTTGCACTTCACCTCAGTATTGGCTAGGGGAAGACGCTGTGAGGCCCCTCTCTTCAAAACGCCACCAATATCCACTTTTTCTCATATCATCTGCCCTGGCTTTACCAAATGTCGGGCGACGGTACTGGGGTATGTAAGCCCGCTGTCAAACAAACACGTAGTGTGAGTTCCATTCACTACGGCTGGTCCGCTGTTCGAGAACAACTTCTCTGACTTGAAGGGTTCCCAATTGTTCCCTTTTGTCACTCTCACCGGCCTTAAACAAGCTGCGTGATGAGCGGGTGGTTTATTTATACACCGGGATGTCCAGTGAGAAGTGGTGCGACAGTTTCGCCAATACCTCTCATTATCTCCCCTGTTCTTAGCGGGTTCGTAAGAGGTCGCTTCTTGTGATCTGTTATGAGGCTGGGGGCGCAGGTTAGGACCGGAATGGGGCTCCTTGCGAGAAGGCCCCTGCTGTTGGTGAGCAGAAGAAGACGACTGCAATGATGAAGTTTCTTTGTCCGAGGCTGGTAGGTCTGGGTGTTTCCGTTTCTGGCCCAGTACTTCGGCCTGTGCCGTCTGGAACCTTTCCGCAAACACGATAATCTGATCGAGTTGCTGAGCACCCTGCTCTGCCAGATATTTCCTCAAGTCGGGAGACATAGTTGCTTTCATTTGCTCGCACATAACGAGTTCCTCTAATCCTTCAAAGGATTTAGCCAAACCCGACAATTCCCTCCAGCGCGTAAGGTAATTTCTCAGCCTTTTTGCAAACTGGGGAAAACTTTCTCCCTTCTCCGGCCTGCTCTACCGGAACATAGCTTGGCACTTTTGCGGGGTCCACTGAAAGCGTTGTAACAGTGCATTACATAGGCCCTCAAAGTTATTTTGGTCGTCACTGAGCATCTTACTGTAGACGTCATAAGCATGCCCTTTTAGTGACTGCGATAACTTGAGACACCACAAACTCTCATCCAACCCGTATGCCTTTGCCATCCGTTCGAACTTCTCCAAAAATACATCAATTTTCTCGTTCCCGTTAGGAAACGAGTCAAATGGGAAGTTCATGGCTGCCATCCGGGGGCCTCCGTTTCCTGAGGTGTCTGCCGCCACTGCCCTGGGAGAATCTCCATTTGCTGAACTGCCTTCTGAAGATCTACTTTGCAGTTCCAGAGAACGCACGGCAAGTTCATGCTGTCTCTCTGCTGCCTTCTCCCTTTCCTCCGCCTCCATTTTCCGAAGTTCCATCTCCTTCTCTTTCTCTACTTCCATTTTCCAGAGTTCCATCTCCTTCTCTTTCTCTACTTCCATTTTCCGGAGTTCCATCTCCTTCTCTTTCTCTACTTCCATTTTCCGGAGTTCCATCTCCATCTCTTTCTCTACTTCCATTTTCCGGAGTTCCATCTCCTCCTTCTCTTTCAGATCATGTCTATCCTTCTCCCTCATCATGTAGGCCTTAGTCTCCTCCTTATCCATTCCCATGTCCTGAGCGGCCTCACGCCAGGCAGCTTGTAACTTGGCCATATCTGCGATCTTACCTGTAACCTCACAACTACCAAATGACAGAAAGAAAAAAAAGATAAAAAAGAAGGAACTACCTGTTACCACCCAAGAATGAATCTCTCTATATAACCGCTGTCCCAAAAACCCGAATTCAGACTGGCCCCAAGCCTGAATAATAACTGCTACCTGAAAAAAATGATTATGCAGCTACCCAAAAACCTGAAATTACCTTCCTATTAGAGAAAAAATTTCAGTTTGCCATCAATTACCTCTAAGTCATCAAAGTCACTACAACTAAAATGACTGCCCTGTGGAAAAACTTTCTGTGGAAAAAACCTATAACTGGATCAGTTCTAATAGCTCGAAGTCTAGGGTATATTTAAAGAAATCTATTCTCAGAACTTTCTACAGAAACAATCTACGAATCTAGATAAGATCCCAGAATGATCCCAACAAAGATGATCCACCGGACGATAGCCAACCCACTTTGTCACGAAGTGGATTTAAGTTTAGAGTGTGTCCAGTGTATAGACAAGTCCCTAGTATCAGAGAGACTGAGAAGATAAATTTAGATGAGAAAAGATAGTGATTGTGGACAGATGGGCCTATTGGCTTCGAGGGATGAGAACCGAGATTGACTCTCCCTCGCCACTCGTGACTTCAAGAATTGCTATAGACTCACCCCCTCTGGCTACCTTTACAAAAGGAGATAAGGGTGTACTCAGACCACAGACACACTATACAGACAATTATATATGCACGGTATAGTTAGCTATATATTAGAAAGACTGATCCAGTGAGCACTCATATAGTTTTATTAAAACAACTCAAAAACACTCAAATCACACAGGAAAAATAAATACGTGCACTGTTGCACAGACCTGAAAACAAGAAAACAAATTAATTTGATAAACACAAACAAAATATACGACCACTGTCACTCCTTCTTTCACCCTGCTGGGGAACAATAAAATGATTAATGGCTTAACTACAACACATGTATGGGGGCTTCACTTTAGCCACCACTCCCTGCTACAATAATATAACTATTAACTATAACACCACAGTCTGGCTGCAGACGTACTAAGGGTCTACACTCTATAATTTCATTAACTGGTGTCCTACAATGTTAACCACAGCTTCACAAGCACTGATCCACTAAATGACCTTTTTCATTTCCTAACTCAGAGGCTGTCCTAACACACTTTCTATCTGCCTCTAACACCTCATTCTCCCCTCTGTTTCTGCTCCAGTGACTACTCTGACACTGCCGTATTCTGCTGAGGTGGCGTCTCCGTTAAGCCACTATTCTCGGTTTTGGTCGGGAAAGGAATTTTGACCCTCTCTCCTGCCCGGACCACTGCTGTTGATGACTTCTGACAATAATAACTATGTACTTGACTTAGTATGTAGAGGATTCACTTCTGACGAAAACTTAATTTCTCCTGCCCGGTTACCCCTCATTGGGTTTAGAGCCGTCGGTTTTATTATGACCGACTTTTAAACGACGACACCAGGCCACGTGCCTTTGTTTCGGTGTGTGTAATGAGCTTAGAGCTCAGGATTTTAAGAAATCCGTTCGCTGAATGATGCTTCACTGAAAATGGAACTGCTTCTTTTTTTCTGTGACAGCCGTACTTGGCACCCGTAACCACCTCGTCACCAGTGCTCTTCACCTCTGCCGATAGCTCGAGCACTAGGCTCCTGAGACAAAAACTTTCAGTTGTAAATTGGAAGGCCGGTTACCACCTCCCAATTCGCCGTGAAAACTCGCTGTGGAACAAACAACAACAACAGCTATATAACACGTCAGAAGTTACACATCTCAAACACTTAACTCCCATAAAATAAATACCTCTCCCCTTTCTATTCCCGCACCAGCGATACATAATTATTTATGCCCCAAAAGGGTCAGCCTCCCATGCAATCTCCCCTCTGATCTATCTATCCCGTTTTACAAAGTAAACATTGGTCTGTTAATAACTCTCAGACGGGCTGACCTAGATCTTTTGTTCTGCATGACTAGCCACGTGTCACAACAATTCAAACTTTCGGGGAACCCCTACTGTCTGTAATACTTGGGGCTACTTTATTGCTGACCCTTGGTGTTCATTGATCAATACAAAATTAAATCTAGGACTACTTAAAGTCATCTCCGTAATATTAATTACATCTCTATGGAATAAAATTATTCCCTTATCCGAAATATAAATTTCATCTCTTTGTAATCTGACTACCCAGTAATAAAAATGCACAATAAATAACGTATAACATTTACGCTAGCATATTCATACTGCCAAAAATTATAAACAATCAAGGTTATCAATTTAACCCCCGTAGTAAAATACATGCGTTCCTGTATTTTCAATAATGTTAACTTCACTGCTCCTCATCCAATTGAATATCGTCCCGAATTAATACTCAATTTATTAACAGTATACATGTGCTTAACATTTTACAAATCCGCTCCCGTATATCTGTAAATTATCATAAATCAAAGATGCGGGATATTCTACAGACCTTCTGTTAAATATTACAGAGCACACACTTAATATCTCAAAATCTTTACCCTCTCCTAGATACGGCGATTATCATAGAAAGAATTTATGCACCCTTACATTTCCAGTTTATCTTTAAGATAGTAATTGACGGCCCGTTTGTTTAAGAAATTAAATTAAAACTTCCTGAGGAAACTTTACGTTACCCGGCTAAGATCTTATTTAAAACCAACTATAAGTTATGGCTTACCCTAGTCGAATTTCTCCGTAGAGCAGACGAACTATGTATATAGAATACAAGCGTAGACTTTCACGGCATGAAGTTTTTCAAAACAAAGAGAGCCACTAATGAAAATGCGCGAGTATATATAATTAAAAACCCCACGCTGACCTATGCCCCTACGTCATAGTTTAGCGTCCTTCTTAGGCCAATGGAATTACTGGAAAAATTAACAACGGTGACCTCCGCCAATAGATTTTAAAGCATACTCACGAGTTCGTTTATTCCAATTGCGTCATGTTAAATCATGTTATGCTGACCGCGTGAGCAAATTTAACTTTTGATTCGTTCAAGCGCCCGTTCTTCTGTACATGGGTAGAGGTTTATCACCCACTCCAATTAATACAAGCGCCTAATACAATAAACTGACCGCGATTATTTACACAAAGAAAATGAGACTACGTGAT
This sequence comes from Oreohelix idahoensis, assembly GCA_024509875.1. NCBI lineage: Eukaryota > Metazoa > Mollusca > Gastropoda > Stylommatophora > Oreohelicidae > Oreohelix > Oreohelix idahoensis. The sequence continues at coordinate 49,469 of JAMPIV010009990.1, read as the reverse complement.
CGCGATTAATTTAGCGAAAAGAACTGGTGCAAATCTAATATAACCTCCCCGGTAATCCCTATTATAAACGCAATTATTTACCTACAGAACAAGACTAAACTCGATATATTTACAGAGAGAAGAACTTTGTGCAACTCATATAGTTACAAAGAGAAGAAGACTTGGGCAAACTCAAATAGAAGAATGAAATAGGGCCTGTTGAAATATAAATCACAGTAACTCTATCACATTACTCCCCCCTTTGAAGTACGGGACTCCGTGCTAAATTACTGAAATCGTTATATTTTCAGACTGGTCCCTATCTTTGTCTAAAGAGCTGTCTGTCGGCCCTGAAGTTTCCTTTTCTTTCTCTCCTTCTTCTTCTTCTTCTTCTTCTTCTTCTTCTTCGTACAAACTCCCATGCTCCGGTGGAAGAGTTGATCTCTCTTCAGACCTGTGCCGTCTAATGGCGGGTCTGAAACTTCCCTGGCTATGTCCGTCAAAAGGCTGTCTTGGTCAGCTGACATGACCGACTGGCTCTGTGGCGGCCTGGCGATGGCGACAACATTGCTGCGCGTCAGCGGGTTTGTGACCGCTGGTATATGGCGATGCAGCTGAGAACTGTCTTGTGCTTCCAGCATACATTGTACTATCGCTTGCTGAGTTTCTACTGAATCCTCCCTGATCTCAGTAGCTTCTATCTTTTGAAAAAGGTAGGTAATATCTGCCCCTGGCAGTGGTTCTGTGATCGCTCTTCCCCTACCAACATGAAGAGGGACAGAACTCTCAAAAATAACTCCTTGCGAATTTGTAAGGCAGCTGTTCTCACTATTTCCTGGCCTGAAAAGTTCGTGAGAGTCAAGTGTAGCCCCAAGAAGTCTTCCGTCTAAAACCCTGGTTCTACCATCAACCTTGCCCTCCCCTGTGAGAGTTGATGGCGTCAGTTGGACAAAGTTCTGAAATGACAGATCTACTTCTTGAGTTGCCGGCTCCGTAGTCTTCACGTCAAGAACAGGACGGTTTAAGATCCCGTAAGATCGCGGAGTAAGCGAGATAAAGCTCTCGGTGTCTTTTTCCAATGTTCCTTGAAACAAATTGGAAATTATAGCCAATTTTGCAGGCTCCTCGTTACAAGAGTCGTTTCCTGTAAACGAGATACTAAAGTTGTGGGGCCCATCTCCGTTTATAGGCAAACGGTCGTGCTGACCACTGTCCTCATCCTGGTGAGTAGTGTGCTGGTCGTATGGGGCTCCAGGGCTGGTCGGAAACCTATGTTCGCTCTTGTTAGTATTGCCCTCACTTGAGGGAGCTAATACCATCGGGGCCTACTTCCCGACAACAAAGAGGATACTTCCGAAATCAGAGGCGTCACCACTGTTGGGCTATTAGGCTAAACAGGGCTGTCAGGCGAATGCGCCTCTGCAATTAACATTCCACTGTCTTTAGAAGTTTCAATCGTACGACAGTGATGTTTGAGCTCTCACGGGACTCCGTGAATTAGGGGCTCTCCCTTTTCACTTATCTGGCCTGCAGCAGGCTCTCTTGCATTAGCAAGGATCGGTGCAGGTGGGGTTCCCAAAACTAAATATGGGGCCCCGAGAATGAAGTCATATGCTGGCTGGGCCATTACAGCAGCTGAGTTCCATTCACTACGGCTGGTCCGCTGTTCGAGAACAACTTCTCTGACTTGAAGGGTTCCCAATTGTTCCCTTTTGTCACTCTCACCGGCCTTAAACAAGCTGCGTGATGAGCGGGTGGTTTATTTATACACCGGGATGTCCAGTGAGAAGTGGTGCGACAGTTTCGCCAATACCTCTCATTATCTCCCCTGTTCCTAGCGGGTTCGTAAGAGGTCGCTTCTTGTGATCTGTTATGAGGCTGGGGGCGCAGGTTAGGACCGGAATGGGGCTCCTTGCGAGAAGGCCCCTGCTGTTGGTGAGCAGAAGAAGACGACTGCAATGATGAAGTTTCTTTGTCCGAGGCTGGTAGGTCTGGGTGTTTCCGTTTCTGGCCCAGTACTTCGGCCTGTGCCGTCTGGAACCTTTCCGCAAACACGATAATCTGATCGAGTTGCTGAGCACCCTGCTCTGCCAGATATTTCCTCAAGTCGGGAGACATAGTTGCTTTCATTTGCTCGCACATAACGAGTTCCTCTAATCCTTCAAAGGATTTAGCCAAACCCGACAATTCCCTCCAGCGCGTAAGGTAATTTCTCAGCCTTTTTGCAAACTGGGGAAAACTTTCTCCCTTCTCCGGCCTGCTCTACCGGAACATAGCTTGGCACTTTTGCGGGGTCCACTGAAAGCGTTGTAACAGTGCATTACATAGGCCCTCAAAGTTATTTTGGTCGTCACTGAGCATCTTACTGTAGACGTCATAAGCATGCCCTTTTAGTGACTGCGATAACTTGAGACACCACAAACTCTCATCCAACCCGTATGCCTTTGCCATCCGTTCGAACTTCTCCAAAAATACATCAATTTTCTCGTTCCCGTTAGGAAACGAGTCAAATGGGAAGTTCATGGCTGCCATCCGGGGGGGGGGGCCTCCGTTTCCTGAGGTGTCTGCCGCCACTGCCCTGGGAGAATCTCCATTTGCTGAACTGCCTTCTGAAGATCTACTTTGCAGTTCCAGAGAACGCACGGCAAGTTCATGCTGTCTCTCTGCTGCCTTCTCCCTTTCCTCCGCCTCCATTTTCCGAAGTTCCATCTCCTTCTCTTTCTCTACTTCCATTTTCCGGAGTTCCATCTCCTTCTCTTTCTCTACTTCCATTTTCCGGAGTTCCATCTCCTTCTCTTTCTCTACTTCCATTTTCCGGAGTTCCATCTCCATCTCTTTCTCTACTTCCATTTTCCGGAGTTCCATCTCCTCCTTCTCTTTCAGATCATGTCTATCCTTCTCCCTCATCATGTAGGCCTTAGTCTCCTCCTTATCCATTCCCATGTCCTGAGCGGCCTCACGCCAGGCAGCTTGTAACTTGGCCATATCTGCGATCTTACCTGTAACCTCACAACTACCAAATGACAGAAAGAAAAAAAAGATAAAAAAGAAGGAACTACCTGTTACAACCCAAGAATGAATCTCTCTATATAACCACTGTCCCAAAAACCCGAATTCAGACTGGCCCCAAGCCTGAATAATAACTGCTACCTGAAAAAAATGATTATGCAGCTACCCAAAAACCTGAAATTACCTTCCTATTAGAGAAAAAATTTCAGTTTGCCATCAATTACCTCTAAGTCATCAAAGTCACTACAACTAAAATGACTGCCCTGTGGAAAAACTTTCTGTGGAAAAAACCTATAACTGGATCAGTTCTAATAGCTCGAAGTCTAGGGTATATTTAAAGAAATCTATTCTCAGAACTTTCTACAGAAACAATCTACGAATCTAGATAAGATCCCAGAATGATCCCAACAAAGATGATCCGCCGGACGATAGCCAACCCACTTTGTCACGAAGTGGATTTAAGTTTAGAGTGTGTCCAGTGTATAGACAAGTCCCTAGTATCAGAGAGACTGAGAAGATAAATTTAGATGAGAAAAGATAGTGATTGTGGACAGATGGGCCTATTGGCTTCGAGGGATGAGAACCGAGATTGACTCTCCCTCGCCACTCGTGACTTCAAGAATTGCTATAGACTCACCCCCTCTGGCTACCTTTACAAAAGGAGATAAGGGTGTACTCAGACCACAGACACACTATACAGACAATTATATATGCACGGTATAGTTAGCTATATATTAGAAAGACTGATCCAGTGAGCACTCATATAGTTTTATTAAAACAACTCAAAAACACTCAAATCACACAGGAAAAATAAATACGTGCACTGTTGCACAGACCTGAAAACAAGAAAACCAATTAAATTGATAAACACAAACAAAATATACGACCACTGTCACTCCTTCTTTCACCCTGCTGGGGAACAATAAAATGATTAATGGTTTAACTACAACACATGTGTGGGGGCTTCACTTTAGCCACCACTCCCTGCTACAATAATATAACTATTAACTATAACACCACAGTCTGGCTGCAGACGTACTAAGGGTCTACACTCTATAATTTCATTAACTGGTGTCCTACAATGTTAACCACAGCTTCACAAGCACTGATCCACTAAATGACCTTTTTCATTTCCTAACTCAGAGGCTGTCCTAACACACTTTCTATCTGCCTCTAACACCTCACTCTCCCCTCTGTTTCTGCTCCAGTGACTACTCTGACACTGCCGTATTCTGCTGAGGTGGCGTCTCCGTTAAGCCACTATTCTCGGTTTTGGTCGGGAAAGGAATTTTGACCCTCTCTCCTGCCCGGACCACTGCTGTTGATGACTTCTGACAATAATAACTATGTACTTGACTTAGTATGTAGAGGATTCACTTCTGACGAAAACTTAATTTCTCCTGCCCGGTTACCCCTCATTGGGTTTAGAGCCGTCGGTTTTATTATGACCGACTTTTAAACGACGACACCAGGCCACGTGCCTTTGTTTCGGTGTGTGTATATGAGCTTAGAGCTCAGGATTTTAAGAAATCCGTTTGTTGAATGATGCTTCACTGAAAATGGAACTGCTTCTTTTTTTCTGTGACAGCCGTACTTGGCACCCGTAACCACCTCGTCACCAGTGCTCTTCACCTCTGCCGATAGCTCGAGCACTAGGCTCCTGAGACAAAAACTTTCAGTTGTAAATTGGAAGGCCGGTTACCACCTCCCAATTCGCCGTGAAAACTCGCTGTGGAACAAACAACAACAACAGCTATATAACACGTCAGAAGTTACACATCTCAAACACTTAACTCCCATAAAATAAATACCTCTCCCCTTTCTATTCCCGCACCAGCGATACATAATTATTTATGCCCCAAAAGGGTCAGCCTCCCATGCAATCTCCCCTCTGATCTATCTATCCCGTTTTACAAAGTAAACATTGGTCTGTTAATAACTCTCAGACGGGCTGACCTAGATCTTTTGTTCTGCATGACTAGCCACGTGTCACAACAATTCAAACTTTCGGGGAACCCCTACTGTCTGTAATACTTGGGGCTACTTTATTGCTGACCCTTGGTGTTCATTGATCAATACAAAATTAAATCTAGGACTACTTAAAGTCATCTCCGTAATATTACGAGGAGAAGTCAGTAAGTAAGTTACAAATGGTTGCGAAAAAAATGAGATATGAACTTGAACACGATGTATTAGTGCACTTACATTTCCTCTTTATTTCTCAACATAATCTCCACTAACATTGATACACTTATCCCATCGCTGTATTAGTGCTTAAAAACCTGCAGCATAGAAGTTCGTGCTCTGCTGTCTCAGCCACATTCGCAGTACTCCTCTAGTCAGTAGGCCTGGGCGTTTTCTTCGAATTGTATCCCGAAGCATCAACAGAACTTCACAGTACGATGCAGCATTCACATTATCACCTTTTTTCTGGAAATGGGCCAACAGCATTCCGTGAGAATCCCAAAACACTGTAAGCATAACCTTCCTGCTGATGGCGAAACCTTGAATTTCTTGGCTGAAGGTGAACAAGGATGTTTCCATGGCATTGAATAACGCTTTGATTCAGGTTGGTAGTGATGCACCCATGAAACACTTCACACCTTAATCAGGAAACATTTCCTTATGAAAATCCTTTTCATGAAGTCCTTTTGCAAAAAAAACCCGCACAACAGTGCTCTTTTCTTCGTTTGTACAATCCACGTGCACGGTCGCCATTTTTATCTGCTCTGCGCATGCGACACCTAGCAGTCTGCTACCTAAGCTAATCATAAAGCTGGATGATACTGTCGCCTAATGACACCTTTAGAAACTACCAACTACCATTTTCAGCTTCCCCATATCAGTTTGTAACCTACTTACTGACTTCCCCTCGTAATTACATCTCTATGGAATAAAATTATTCCCTTATCCGAAATATAATTTTCATCTCTTTGTAATCTGACTACCCAGTTATAAAAATGCACAATAAATAACGTATAATATTTACGCTAGCATATTCATACTGCCAAAAATTATAAACAATCAAGGTTATCAATTTAACCCCCGTAGTAAAATACACGCGTTCCTGTATTCTCAATAATGTTAACTTCACTGCTCCTCATCCAACTGAATATCGTCCCGAATTAATACTCAATTTATTAACAGTATACATGTGCTTAACATTTCACAAATCCGCTCCCGTATATCTGTAAATTATCATAAATCAAAGATGCGGGATATTCTACAGACCTTCTGTTAAATATTACAGAGCACACACTTAATATCTCAAAATCTTTACCCTCTCCTAGATACGGCGATTATCATAGAAAGAATTTATGCACCCTTACATTTCCAGTTTATCTCTAAGATAGTAATTGATGGCCCGTTTGTTTAAGAAATTAAATTAAAACTTCCTGGGGAAACTTTACGTTACCCGGCTAAGATCTTATTTAAAACCAACTATAAGTTATGGCTTACCCTAGTCGAATTTCTCCGTAGAGCAGACGAACTATGTATATAGAATACAGGCGTAGACTTTCACGGCATGAAGTTTTTCAAAACAAAGAGAGCCTGTTAAATAACCGTCTTTGTTGAATTCCACCAGAGTTAAATGCTGTTTCTATATATACTGTTGAATGGTGTATAGATATGAAGTTGTATTGTTCCTTGTTCACACTGACATCAACTATTTACAGGACCACAGTGTTAAGAGGTATGGTGGTCTGTGGAAGCTCCAATGTAAAAGACTTGTTGTTGGCCCCAGCGTTGCTCGTCAGAGTGGTTGTTAGGAATAGGAATATCAACTCGACCTACGCAGTGGTGTGTAGACATAGAGTGAGAGTATAATACGCGAATGATGAAAGAGTTCGAAGAGTTGATAACTGTTCTTTTTCTCACTCATGTATGGCTGGAAGTCATCGACGCCAACTGCTGTGTACTTTTTGTTACAGTTTAATTGGACGTACACATTCGACAGCACGGATACAGTGACAAATCACAGGTTGGCATAATACATCATGGTACAATTGATAAATGGTCTTGCAATGATACATGGGCACTCGTTGAATAATAGCACAACGGAATGTCAGTAGACAAGCACTCAGTATTGCCCATATATATATCATCTGAGTTTACTGACAAAGCATGTCAGTTTATAAACAATATTCAAGATGGCTTCTAGACCTAACCTCGTCTAGCGAAGATTCCTTTAAATAATGTTCAGCACATATCTTTCATATAATCATATTGAACCGCTAGTAATGGGTTCTCATCTGTAGCAGTGATCTCTGGACTCATCAAGCGATAATACGGGGCATCCCTTTCTCTTCCTGATAGTCCTTAAATATGTGTATACAAGATGGCTTCTGGTGAGCTGTCACTCACGTTTGGATACAGACAATGAATCTGTATTAAAGTTAGTCATTCATTAAATGTTCTCATTGCTCTGTAGATTCTATCATGATACAATTGACTTCATCATACAAGATATAGTGCTGCTAGAAGTGAATGTCATCTTCATCTGGTTAAATATTCCCTCAGACGTACAAATCGTGCGTCTGCCTATCGAAAACGATGGCTTCGTAAGAGAGTTCATAAGAAGTGCTTTTGTTACCTTGGTATCAGAAATATGATTCTGCCATTCCTTGGCAATAAGAATAAACACTGGGGTAAAGCATACACGATAGGTCTAGACGACTATCACTTTCCCCTACACATATATCGATCACTTTTTCCGGCGACAAGCCGATACAGAAAACACGACAGCCCCCCATCATCAGGGCGAAGCCAAAACACAACTCTCTAGCCACACATCCGCTGAACAGCCTTTGACCTTTCTAGCGACAAAGAACATATAGTTCGACTTAGATATGTAAAGATATACAGATATAAGACAGACTCGTCCTACCTAGACAAACACTACACATAAATTCAGGCCATAGATATTCTGAAGCAAGAACAATCTATTTCTACCCAAACAAAGAATAAATCGCAGTAAAACTGGATTCGTCCGCGGAGTTCGATCTGAGACTCCTTTCAAGGGGAAGTAACTCAATATTGACTTTTCCTTAAGCAAAAAAGTTTATATTTTGTTTACAAAATATTTGCGAACATAACAAGCATACAAATGTATAATATTGCAAGATATCAAAGACTGCACGTAACAGAGTTACTAATGAAAATGCGCGAGTATATATAATTAAAAACCCCACGCTGACCTATGCCCCTACGTCATAGTTTAGCGTCCTTCTTAGACCAATGGAATTACTGGAAAAAATTAACAACGGTGACCTCCGCCAATAGATTTTAAAGCATACTCACGAGTTCTGTTTATCCCGATCGCGCGCATTCCAATTGCGTCATGTTAAATCATAATATGCTGACCGCGTGAGCAAATTTAACTTTTGATTCGTTCAAGCGCCCGTCTTCTGTACATGGGTAGAGGTTTATCCCCCACCCCAATTAATACAAGCGCCTAATACAATAAACTGACCGCGATTATTTACACAAAGAAAATGAGACTACATGATCGCGATTAATTTAGCGAAAGGAACTGTTGCAAATTTAATATAACCTCCCCGGTAATCCGTATTATAAACGCAATTATTTACCTACAGAACAAGACTAAACTCGATATATTTACAGAGAGAAGAACTTTGTGCAACTCATATAGTTACAAAGAGAAGAAGACTGGGGCAAACTCAAATAGAAGAATGAAATGGAGCCTGTTGAAATATAAATCACAGTAACTCTATCCCAGGCAGTACAAAATGGTGGAGGAGGCATTTTTATAAGATTCGTAAACTGGAATATCAACCCGTAAGGCCTTCCCAACTGGAAAGATCTCCAATTTCAGGGCAGAAGCTATGGCACTACCACAAGCTCTGAAAATCCTCACCAGATCAGAACAACAGCCACCAGCTAAGATAGTAATCTTCACTGACTGTAGATCATTACTGGAATTAATACAGAACATCAGAAATGAAAACATGACGCATGAGATCTGATCTGAGCTTAACATTATCCAAAGGTCATCAACCATTGCCCCTCAGTGGTTACCCTCCCATTGTGGAATCACTGGAAATAAGAGAGCAGATGCTTTATCTAGAAGTGGCAGTAAAATGGAACAATTCAGCCACCCATTTCCCTATCGATAAGCTAAAACCATCATTCACAACAAGTACACAAATCAGTGGAAGGAGGAAGCTGATACATATAGCAGAGATGATCCAATCCACCAACTTAACAGACACCAACAGACCATCATATTCCGCTTGAGAACTGGACACTGCAGACTGCTAGGCCATCTCTATCGCCTCAGGATATCTCATACAAATGAATGTCCATGTGGAACTGGAATCCAGACCTCCGAACACATTCTCGAAAACTGCCCAACCCATGATGACCCACAACGTCTGACCTGGCCAGGGGTGCTGAGCTCAAGCAGAAGCTGTGGGGCTGCCGCGCTGACCTGGAAAAGACTGTGGACTTCGTCCTGGCGACAGGCCTGCAGATTTAGCCTGACTACAAACTGAACGCAGAAGAAGAAGAAGGAGCTGTGAATATTCGGTGTTCACTCTTGTCTGGACTCGGTTGCTGGCAGCTGTATGATGTCCAAGACGTAACCAATATTTCGTAAAGAGTATTGAATCCCATTCAGCAAGTGGCTTCTCTAACAGCTTCAATGACCTAAGATGTGAAATGTTTTCAACAAGAGCTTTAATCTAATATGCAGCAATCTTGTTTCAACTGTACTGCCTCTGACACATAGAATTTGGTGATTTGACCAATTTTTTAAAAATGAATTCGCCGCGTGTAGTTCCCGGGGGTCTCCGAAGAGACAGAGGAAGAATGGGACAACTGCACCCTCAGGCACGTGGTACAAGGTGACAAATATGGGGTTGTGGGTGTAGCTTGCAACCTCATCACTTATAAAAGATTGTCACAGAAACCAACGATGCAAGAGCTACTTGGTGCAGGCTTCCTGTGGGATTAGCAGCAAAGATGGCTCCAATGCTCTTGAAGGAGTGCTAAGGAAAATAATGATATGATGATATTATAAATTCATGTTTTGCCTCGTAATATTATCCTAACTGTGTAAAATGAGTAAATTTAACAAGGGTTTCTGTGAACCCGGCAAATTTTAACAATATTCCATAACACCATCATGTCCAGCCAGTAGACTATACCAGTTCTTGCATGCAGCCTCTGTGTAAGTTCACCATTCATGTCGAAGCCATCGATTTGGAACTTTCCAAAGCAAGGACTGAGAGTGCGGCACAAAATCTGCCATGTTTAATGTAGTTTCAGACAGCCATCTTAGAGCTACCTCTGTCTTCATTCTCATGTTGGATGTTATTATAGGTCGGAGTGGCTAAGAAGAATGCGTCTGCCTCGAATTCTAAAGGTACAGGGTTCAGTTCCAAGTCAGGGAATATATTTGATGGAAATTTGTTCAGAATCAGTGGATTCTAATGATGTCATACTTCCCGCTGGTCTCATGGGTAGTGAGATCGGATACCTTGCCTTCTCGGATAAGGGCGAAAAAATAAGAGATCCCGTGTGCAAGTTGCGCACGTTAAAAATTCCTTGGCAGTTGGAAATCGTAAAGAGTAGGCTATACGGCTCCTGTCCTGTAAAAATTTAAAAAATTATGAAAACCTTCCCACCCAAAAAAATATTTATAGAATGTGTGATTCTTTTATATACACAAGATCTGTATTGTTTATGGTGTATCCCAGAGTTGGCTTCAAGTCTGTCCTACTCCTAACGAGTCTCAATGCGAGTCTCAAGTCTCTTAGTCAGTATTACCACCCTGAATTTTCAAAAAAAAAAAAAAAAAACAAACAAACAAACCCCGATGGTAACTTAAGAAAACACCTAGGCTTTTTATTTTGGGCTACTTGATGCGGTTTTGGGGGCTGCTTTGGGCTATTTTTTGGGCTACTTTGGGCGAAAACCGAAAATTGATCTATGTGGCGTTTTTCTTAATGAAGGAACATGACATCTAGCCGTCCAAAGTAAAAAAAAAAAATAAACTAGATCAAGGTAAATCTACCTGGGAGTGCAACGCCGCTCTTAGCACACATCTCAAGTCGAGTACAAATCTGAAGTCGAGTCGCAAGTCTTTAACACTAGCTTTCAAATCCAGCCCCGAGTCGAGCCTCATTTTTTAAAATCTAAAACTGTTAATAGCCACAATCGCACTTTATCGAACAAGCACATCGATCATTATAAATAACAATAAATAATAATAATAATATCCACTTTGAATAATTTTACTATTTTATTATTTAGCTGCTTTTAATCAATCAAATATATTCTTTCATTATTACATTTTTAAATATTATCTTCTCAACCCCCAGTCTATAACTTTATGGATGGAATAAAATTCGTGATCAGCACTAAATCTCGTGAGTTTTTTTAAGGACCTATGATTATTATTTCTGCCAACATTATTTCTGTCTGACGCAAGGAAAAAATTTTGCCCCGAGGTCCGGAGTGTTATGTTTCCATAGTCGTGGAATGTTAATGTTATGTTTAGGCGGTTGCTCCGTCTCCCAGTGGTTTGCCTTATAACAGTGTTCAATTATGTCTGATAAGCTGAAGGAAATGTTATTTTTGCATAATTGAAGTTTTGTCTTGGTGATATCGCTTTAAGTAAAGCTATGTTCTGGTTTCTTCCTAGTTAAGAGTGCATTTTGAATGAGGATTAGTCAATTTGCCAAAATTAGCAAGTCTAGAGTGGAGTCGAGTCGCTAATATCTACATCTCGAATCCAAAACCTGTTGTGATTTAAATCTGACTCGAGTCTGAGTTGATTCCGTGTACTTAGGTTTATCCCTCTTTACAGTGTTGTGTGTTTGAGGGAGTTTGCTATCTTTTACCATCTTTTTTTTTTTCATGCAATAAATATTATCTTAAATCAGGGTTTCTTAGCCGTTTTTGAACCACGGACCTCTTTGATTGTCCAATGAAGGCTATGGACCCTTTTGGCTGTCCAAACAAGGCTATTGATCCCTTCTTGAAGAAAAAAATGTACATAAAAGCATTTTTTTTAAAAACTTTACATTCAAAATGTTAGGTTATGTACACCGTCTCTCAAGACCACGGGTCATGAAACCCTATTAGTAGCAGATGTACCAATGTACTAGCATCTTGACGCGAATGTAGAATGAAAATTAGATGAAGAGCTATCCAACAGAACTTCAACGAGTGGAAGGCAAATCAGGCCAACATGATCAGACTCAACTCGTCGGTAAAGTTGTTATAATTTATTACGTGGTACGAAGACGTTTTGACAAGACGGTACAATGTTCCTTGACAGGTACGATGAACAATTTATACATAGTAGTGACAGTTCCGATAAAACGATACATCTCTGGTCATTCATATCAAAAATCCTCTCTCACGTAAGTAATAAGAATCCAATAATATTCATACTAGGTTTTAACAGCAAGGGAATGTCCGTTGACCTTGCTTGAGGTCATCCACTTAAGCATGTACTCCCATACCACGAACTCCCGCATTCGTCCAATAAGAGACTGTTTCTATCCAAGACATAGTTCCATACAACGTAGACTCCATATATCATTCACTGGTACATATATGAAGAGGTATCTGAGTTAGTATCTTTAGGTTTTAACTAACCTCTCAAAATCATGCCACGACTTTGGCATTACAATAAAGGCGTTTACACATATGAATACTGCAATCAAATTAACTTCTTTCCCACTCGTAGGAATCCTTCTTCTACGATACGAATCCTAAAGGCAAACGACTCTGTAGATCCATTCTAGGAATAACATCTTCCCGCTAGATTAGTATTAGAGTGGCCTTATAATACAGCTTTAAATAAGAAGTGGGGCGATAACTTACGTGACATTGCTGCTATTGGTTTCGATCTGAAGACCAATACAGATCACTAGAATAAATGGCTTTCCATAAACATGCCATTGAATACAAATATAATATAACAATCATGGACATAAACAAGTTCCATGTTGTCCTTCAAATCATGACGTCACAAACTACTCAACTAGGTTACCCGTGCGTCCCAAAGCAACACTCACTGCTTCGTGCACGTCAGTGCGCGAATCATTCGACCGCACAAATAATATAACTATATCAAGACTGGTGCGTACATTTGGCAGGACCGAAGACTACCCCCTTAGGTAATAAAAATGTACGTAACAGCTCCCTTATTACCTCCCCTTAAAAAAATTAATTCTATTAATTTTTTTCGAACTAATTACTTGAGAGAGATGAGTCAAAAACTACAACAAGATATGAAATGCATAAAGTTATATCATATTAAGAAAAGAATATTAAATTGAAATCAATATAACTAAATGACAGTATGCATTAAAGCACACATCCACACTCGACCTACTTTGGAACGATGTGGTAATATTCGAAGTAAAACAAGTTGAAAAATGAAAATGAAGAAAACATTTAAAAAAATGATAATAAAATTCAACTAAGTTTTCAAAAAAAATTTGAAACATATGATTTCCAAAATGAAAATGAACAGCAACACTGATGATGATCAATGACAAGAGAATCAATAAAACAGAGAAATTTTAAAATACAACATGCAAAATGAAACAAAGCATAATTAAACACTTTAAGAAGCAACACACTTACTATTTTCTAACACTAGTAAGTTTGACTAGTTATCTAAAAGTGAGATATCATGTAGTGGGATACGTGAATACACGTATTGCGAGAAACTAATAAAGTTAGTAGATGTGTGATTTATAATCAATCAAATTGATTAAGTTGAATTAATCTAATTTATATATTCCTTAATTACTAACAAATAACTAGTTAACAATATATTCTAAATAATTCCAGTATCACTCATTGTCAATGTTCAGTTGTAACTAGTTAGTAATAGACGCGACGATGTACTGAATGTCCATACAAGAAAAAATATTTTCTCGAACACGCCATGTAGTGTAATATGTTCCATAGGAATAACAAATGTATATTTGTAGCTCTTAACAATGTTTCCATATTAATAAAAAAGTTAATGTAGTACCAATGTTCGCGTAAAGAAAACGTTAATATAGTATCAAGAACACTGTACATAGTTATTCATGTTTCGGTGAGGATGTTTCACCATCTGGAAGTGGTTTAGTTTCAACACGTTCACTAGGGCATCTTGACAGACAGTCTGCGAACACATTCTGTACTCCAGGAATAGCTCGTATCTCAAAATGGAACGGTTGAAGTGCTATAGCGTAACGCGCTAGTTCAGTGCGGTAAGAGCTTTTTGATCAGATTCCACCACAAAGTGTGAACCAAGGAGGTAACGTTCCAGTTTTGTGATTGCCCACACCAACGCTAGGAGCTCTTTATCCAGAACGGAGTATTTGAGTTCGCTCTCCGTAAGTTTTCTGGACACGTACATCACCGGAAATAAGGTGCCGTTATATTCCTGCATCAAAACTGCAGCAATAGCGTAAGAAGATGCATCACTGCGAAGGATGAAAGTGAGATTTTTGTTAGGCAACCTCAAAAAAGGTTCTTTTGAAAAAAATCGTTTTATATAGTCTAAAGCCGTTTGGTTGAGAAAATCTCCTAGTGCTTGCCAACTAGTTCGCTGTGGCAGATTTTGCACAAGGATGGTGCGAGAAGATGCACCTCGACCAATATAAGTGGTACCATAGTCACAAGAATGTGAACAAGGTTGATGGGTAACATTAGTCCTCTTAGGTATATTATAATATTACGATCAGTTGCCTGCTGATCAGGTCGAGGGAAGGTATATATCCCCCGGAATGACTTACTAGTCTTCACAGGTTGCGTTGAAACCTTAATATTATTCTTAAGAATGGAAGCATGTCGTAAAGGTTGTAATGCATTAGCCACAGTGGCGTAATGAACCATGGAATCATTTTCACTACTAGATTCCGATACATTAGCATTACCCAACATGTTAATAGCATGTGCATGTGACACAACTCTAGGTATAGACTTAAATGCATAGCTCAACTAGGTTACCCGTGCGTCCCAAAGCAACTCACACTGCTTTGTGCACGTCAGTGCGCGAATCATTCGACCGCACAAATAATATAACTATATTGAGACTGGTGCGTACATTTGGCAGGACCGAAGACTACCCCCTTAGGTAATAAATGTACGTAACAGTAGATCAATGTTTAGTACAGTTATTAGCGATGGTGATGATGAGTTTTGTGCTCTGAAGTATTCCATGAGTGCTTTCTGTGCTGTTCATATGTGTTGCATGGTCGCAGATGTTGTGATATATCGTTTTTCTCCAGACATGTTTCACAGTAGGGTTCATCTACTATAAAATGGCATATTCCTAGTTACAGCCTAATCAGTTTTCGATTGCAGGGTATTGTTGGCTGTCTGACATGTTCGTGTTGGTTCTTTCAGTAGCTTATGTGCGTGTCTATCTTTCTAGCGTTGTTTCCAATATTCTGCCCATTCCTTTGTTATAATATTTTAAAACATTCTTCTGATCCCTGTTGTGTCCAACTCTGTGTTTATGTGGATCTGGCTGCAGCTTCCTATACTGCTTCCTTGTCTGCTTTCTCGTTTATTTCTATTTCCATGTACGAAGGTATCCAATCTAATAGTACTGTGCGGCCCCTAATATTTAGGTATGTACTATGTTGCAGTATTTCTTCTGCTTTGTCTGGTCGACATTCCATCTGTTATTTGTTCTACAAGGCTACGTTTTTGATATTCTACTCTTTTTTCCTTGTATTTATTATTTCTGCAAGATCACAGTCGGTGTTTGGTTCCTTGATGAACAGGTGTTGAGAATTGTCGTGAAATGACGTCTGTCTCACATCACAAATTCTAAATATTTCTGACCTTACCGTGCGCCATACATTCTAGAAAGATAAAATACACTGACCAAGGAAAACGCTTTCTTGGTCTTGTGTTTACTACCTCTTGGAAAATAAAGATGGCAAGACCCTATTTGTGTAAAATGATTAACTTCGGAATTTTACTACAGCAGTATGGAAGAAGTACCACTTGGCAGAGGTTATCAAAACAATATTAGGGATGTTACTCTACCCGTAAGTAGTAATAATTTTACTAATACTATTATAGGACGGGAGAAATCTTAGGTTAAATGCCTTCTAAGCTTCAGGTTGGCCTAAGTTTAGCTGTTTAAACTATGCATAACAGAAAATGCAAGTAGTAACCAAAAAGATTATTATATAGATATGTAAAGCCTAATTCCCAGTATAATGTAAGCTTTAAATGACTAAAATCGCATCAGGAATAACGGAGATAATTAAAAAAGTAGTTTTCCTACATTGTACAAAAGGCCAAACGGTACCCACATTTTATGATAGTTATTGCATTCCTCGGGGATTCCATCTCTTACGTCCGAGGTCAGACTATAAATAGACTTGCCTAACAAACTCCGGTCAGTCACGATTTGAAAAACACAGAGAGCGGGGAAAGCAGAGCACACGTTTATGCCAGCGTTTGCCTTCTGCACTTGTAACAGACCTTAATCAACCATTGAGGGCCAGTCTGTGTGTGTCTGAGGGTAAGAACGAATATATATATATATATATATATATATATATATATATATATATATATATATATATATATATATATGTGTGTGTGTGTGTGTGTGTGTGTGTGTGTGTGGTAGGGTGGGCGAGATGATGATGATGATTATATTCAGATATTTGATCACTCTCTTTTCACACTCGCACCGACCCGAACAACAATAAAACTCTTGATTCTGAGGCAGGGGCTGTATTTATTCTTTACAACCCTATCAGTGACACTTAAACACACGGAAGCAAACATTAAACAAATAAACCAGCGAACATAACAAAACAAAACAAAACACCCAGCATGTGCCCGATTGCTAGTCTGAAGAAACAAACAAAGCAACGAATAGTTAAAATCATAGTAGTTAAATAATGATGCTCTCACCTGCCAAACAGTCCTTCCACGCCACCCTCAACTATCACACACGCACACACTCATGCGTGTCGTCCAATGCGACTAGTAAGGTGTTGTGCATGAGGCTGGCAATCTCACCGTGTAACATTGGTTGCTACCAAAACCACTACTGCAAGATCACACACTCAGCTATCACACACACACACACACACTCATGCATGTCGTCCAATGAGACTAGTATGGTGTTGTGCATGAGGCTGGCAATCTCACCATGTAACACAGATTGCTACCGAAACCACTACTGCATGGACACACACTCAGCTATCACACACACACACACACTCATGCATGTCGTCCAATGAGACAAGTATGTCGAACTGATCCATCTCAATATTCGTCACTGCCCTCTGAACATGTCGTAAGTGACGACTGGTGCGCCTGGTAACAAGCGTGTCGTATATGACCCCTGATGAGACTGAGAACTCATCACATGAAACACATCGTTACCGTCACCAAAACAACCACAGAAATAGCATCAAAATGCTTATTGTGGGCCTGTAATGGACACTAGCTGCATTGGTGTTTCCATGCTCTGCCGGGAGCAACCAGAGAAACACATGTCTCAACAAAGGAGTGGCCTCGCGCTCTCCAGAAATCTAAATACATATTCTCACTTCAAAGTAACCCATAAATATAGACAGTAGAATAATCAATAATCGTGAAATACACTCAATTACTTTTACACTAAAGAAATAAAATATAATTACTCTTGACTTAACAACTAGAACTAGTCATCACATAAAGGAAATTTACCACGAAAACTCTCTCTTCTATTACTGGGGAAAATTACATACTTTCACCCACGTGTCGATTCACGCGTTATAAAACTGCGTAACATTAAGTGATAACTAAGAGTATTAAATGCAGACTCCTTGGCGTCTTCTTTTACGCACGGTCATCAACACGTGGTCCTCCCGGTTGCCATCTTCCCAACTAGTTAATATTATCTAAATTGCAGTTTCTGATAACATTTCTGTCCAGTTTCATGTACAAAATACTTTCATACTATCTTCGCCTTTCTTGCCCGGTCTGATGACTGAAATAATCGCTCTTACAGCCGCAATCTGGACTTAGCATGCCTAATAAAAGCTATCAAACATTATTTTTACTCATCTATCATTTTGAGACTAAATCATAATGCCCTAAAAAGACATTTCCTTTGGGAACACATCTATCTACTTATTTAGACCTAATTCACTAAACATGAAAACAGACTCGTGCTGAATATAATTTCAGACTTATAGAACACGAATGCTAAATACAAAATGCGCTAAGAATTACAGCTCACGTGCTCTGGTCCATCTGCTACCTACACCGGTCACCTCGTCTTGTTTGTTCTCTCGTCTGGGCTGATACTAGGAAAGGTCGCTGCTGGCTCTCACACGCTTTATATAGACCCTTGGCGAATCACTCAACTTACTGCGCGCTAGGCGTATTAATTTAGCCGCATAAACAACGCTCGCGATTATTGCTTTAGAAGGCCCGAAAACACAATTATACACAACTATTTCTAGAGCAAAAACAATATACACAGCTATTTCTAGAGCAAAAACACAATTCTACACCACAACTTAATTTTTAGGCATTATTATGGCCTTTTCATCAATCTTGAAGACTTTTTACATCCCAGCATGCTTCGCGCACATCGAAAATATGGGCGATAAATGTGCCACTCACAATGAAGGGGGAGCTGGGGTGTCTTCCCGTGAAGGGGTAAGCAGGGTGTCTTGTCGGCCCTATCATTCATATATATATATATATATATATATATATATATATATATATATATATATATATATATATATATATATATATATATACATATATATCTATATATATATATATATATATATATATATATATATATATATATATATATATATATATATATATATATATATATATATATATATACATATATATATATATATATATATATATATATATATATATATATATATATATATATATATATATATATATATATATATATATATATATATATATATATATATATAATAGCCCCTTCACTTATATCTGACTATGGGAATGCGCCCCTGAGGTGACAGCCCTCAGCTGCTTATTTTCCTGGTGCTCCTTTCGACGTTTTCTCCTCACCTCTGCTTCTTGTGTGAGCCTCTCTTCGCCCAATCTGAGGTGGCGGCGTAAATAGCATCGCCACTTAGTGCGATCGGCAGCTTCATCCTCCCATGTTGCTGGATCCATGTCCAGTGCCCTCATATCTCTCTTGCACACATCTTTGAACCTCAGCTGTGGTCGCCCAACTGTTCTCTTGCCATCTGCTAATTGTCCGTAGAAGATATCTTTTGGGATGCGACCATCTTCCATGCGGCGAACATGGCCAAGCCAGCGAAGTCCGCGCTGTCTAAGAAGCGTATACATACTTTGAAGGCCAGCACGTGACAACACCTCGACATTTGTCACTTTATCTTTCCACGAGATGCCGAGGATGTGGCGTAGACACCGCAAATGGAAGGTATTGAGCCTTCTTTCTTGCTTAGCATAGGTCGTCCAGGTCTCGCTGCCATATAGGAGTGTGCTGGTGACGCAGGCATTATATACCGCAGCTTTGGTCTTCATTGTGAGTTTAGAGTTTCCCCAAACACGCGATGTGAGGCGGGCAAAGGTAGCTGCAGCTTTGCCAATGCGGCTGTCGATTTCTGTATCCAGTGAGAGTTTGTCATTGATGGTAGACCCTAGGTATGTGAAGTGGTGCACCACTGCCAATTCATAGTTATCGATAGTGATAACTGGTGCAGCACCCACATCCTGACTCAGCACATTCGTTTTCTTTAGACTTATTGTGAGGCCAAAGTCCTTGCATGCTTTAGTGAAGCGATTCATCAAGCTCTGAAGCTCCTGTTGGCTTTGAGTGACGACTGCAGCATCATCAGCGAACAACAAGTCTCTTATAGTGACCCTTCTGATTTTTGTTTTTGCCTTCAGCCTTGAAAGATTAAACAGACGGCCATCTGACCTAGTGTTAAGGCATATTCCTTCAGTTGCATCTCTGAATGCATGTTTCAAGAGTAAGGCAAAGAAGATTCCGAAGAGGGTCGGAGCCAGAACACAGCCTTGTTTAACGCCACTTCGTATATCAAAGGGCTGTGATGTGCTTCCAGCATATTGGACTGTTCCCTTCATGCCGTCATGGAATGACTTTATCATTTCCAGCATTTTAGAAGGGCAGCCTATTTTCAGGAGGATTTTAAAGAGTCCATCCCTACTAACCAGGTCGAATGCTTTTGTGAGGTCTATAAAGGCGATATATAATGGTCTTTTCTGCTCTCTTGATTTTTCCTGAAGCTGGCGGAGAGAGAAGATCATGTCTGTTGTTGATCTGCCAGCTCGGAATCCACACTGTGACTCTGGATATATACGCTCAGCTAACTTGTGTAGTCGCATTAAGATGACTTTGGCAAAAACCTTACCAACAATACTAAGAAGAGAGATGCCTCTGTAGTTATTGCAATCACTTCTGTCTCCTTTATTTTTATACAGTGTTACAATCTTGGCATCTCGCATGTCTTGAGGAATAGTTGTCTCTTCCCAGCACTGGCACAGCATCCTATGCAGGGGATGTAATAGCGTGCTCTTACAGCATTTGATTAAATCAGGAGGAATCCCATCACTGCCTGGTGCTTTGCCAGAGGCCAAGCTATCAATGGCCTTGCTGAGTTCCTCTAATGTTGGTTCGGCATCCAGCTCCTCCATAGTTGGCAGACTGTTGACACCATCAAGGGCTGCAGGCGTAACGGTATTGTCTCTAGCGTAAAGCTCAGAGTAGTGCTCGACCCACCTCTCCATCTGCTTACCCTTATCGGTTAGCTTCTCTCCGCTGATGGTTTTTAGCGGTGCCGTCTTACTTTTATGGGGGCCAAGTGCTTTCTTTATACCGTCATACATTTGTCTAATGTTGCCTGTTTGCGCTGCGATCTGGATGCTCTCACTGAGCTGGAGCCAGTAGTCATTTGCACAGCGTCGAGCAGTTTGTTGAACTTTGCTTCTCGTAGCCCTCAGGATCTGTAGGGTTCTGGCACTCGGTGAACGTTTGTATTCATTCATAGCACTGCGCTTAGCTTCAATGACAGGTGCCATCACATCTGATGAAGCATCAAACCAGTCATTTGACTTTGCTGTTTTCTTACCAAAGGTGGCAAGTGCAGTACTTTGAATGATGTTCCGTAGATGCTCCCAGTTCTCTGTAATAGTATCACCATGCTGAGGGCTACTGAGCACTTTCTCGAAGGTCGCAGTGAATTGAGCGATCATGAAAGGGTCTGACATCTTGCTGGTATCAATGCGTGGTTTCCCTTCATGTCTGACACGATAGAGTTTTCTTTGTTGTGCTCTGATTTTGCAGCAAACCAAGGAGTGATCTGTATCACAGTCTGCACTATGGTACGAGCGCGTGGAGAGCACAGACCTGAGGAGTGGCCTTCTGACGAGAATCAGGTCAAGTTGGTGCCAGTGCTTGGATCGTGGGTGTCTCCATGACACCTTATGCTGGGGTTTTGTCTGAAAGTAGGTGTTGGTCACGCAGAGGTCATGGTGGACGCACAACTCTAAGAGCCGTTGTCCATTTTCATTCATCTTGCCAATACCAAACCTGCCCAGACATGAAGGCCATGAAACATTATCGGCACCCACTCTAGCGTTAAAGTCACCAAGGAGAACAAGCTGTTCTTGCCTAGGTATGCTTTTGATAATTGCTGTTAGATTCTCGTAGAACTCATCTTTAGCTTCTGAGGCAGAGTACAGAGTAGGAGCATACACACTGACAAGGGTGATGGGACCTGTGCTAGTTTGCAGGCGGAGCGTTAACAGGCGTTCTGATCCATTCTCGCCTGGTTCAACCATTTTAGTTAGCGATTTTTTGACCGCAAAACCTACTCCGTGTTCTCTAGCTTTATTAAGATCTTTCCCTTGCCAATAAAATGTGTAGTCCTTCTCGCTCACCGTTCCAGAGCCCGCCAGGCGCGTTTCCTGAAGTGCAGCTATCCACCTGAAGTCGTTTAATCTCATCATTAATTATGGCTGTCTTCCTTACATCGTTTACATCCTGTAGGTTTTCGGACAGTCCAGTCAACATAGTCCGGACGTTCCAGCATCCCAATCTGAGAGTTTGCTTATTTCTGTTTTTTCGATAATTGCCTGGTGCAAAATTTTCTGTCCACAGTTCGGGTTTGACCCTAATCCCCATGCACCCAATGGGGAAAGCAGACAGTGGCGGGACAACACCTTATTGACTGGGGGCTGCCCAGCTTGAAGCGGGCGGTAGCTGTCCAGTGAGATCCTAGAACCTCTCCCACTGTCGGAAGTAGCTCCTGGCGCCATGCCCTACGCCAATTGGGCAAAATGCTTATAACCGGTAACTGCTACTTCCCGTGTTTTGCCGACACCTATAGGGTGAAGCTGGAGTGTCCTCTCCAGGGCGCGATATATATATATATATATATATATATATATATATATATATATATATATATATATATATATATATATATATATATATATATACATACATATATATATATATATATATTTATATATATTTATATATTTATATATATTTATATATTTATATATATATATATATATATATATATATATATATATATATATATATATATATATATATATATATATATATATATATATATATATATATATATATAATATATATATATATATATATATATATATATATATATATATATATATATATATATATATATATATATATATATAATTGTGTGTAATTATATTGATTAATCCATCTGTGCGATACGATGTGTATAAGATGTGTTAGGAATGGACAGTGTGTACTGATGAAACTTACAGGCTCATGTGTAATTTTAGAGGCAAGTCCGCCTTCGGAAATATTTAATATATTGAGAAAGATGGTCAATTGTGTCTGTAAGTTGGGAAATGTATTTAAAGAAGTATTTCTTGAATGGAATGAGACACCTACCAGGATCATAAAGAAGGATGAAAGGGATTGATTTACAGTATCATTTGAGATATTACTTAATAGTTTTACCCACAACCAAATTAATGTATGGAGGCGAATCATGGGAAACTATTGATAATTAATAAGTTAACAGAAAATTATGATCACATTTGAATTAAAATGATTGATGCTACTATACTATACCTTGTGCATCTGCTAGCACGCTGTCTATCGTCCCCATCTGTGTCATAGAGGGATATGGATAGACAATTACAGGGATTACGTTTGAATTCATTGCAGGTTTAATCCTTTAACCTAAAGTCTACAAATAAGAAGAGGCTCCTAGTACTAACGTTACAACGAATGCAGTGCCAGTCTGTGATAGCAGGCCAGTCATAACGTGTGTGGCTACTGGAACGATTTCATCTGAAGATTCGATCCAGCATGAAAGGGAGCCATCTGCAGTGACTCGGCTAAGTTGCTTAAGGCAACTGTGCAGCGTATCCATACTCAGCAAAAACATAAACGCATCCAGTTTGTGATGACCATAACAAGTATAGAGTATCAATAAACTTGTAATAATCTTAATAATAATTCTTCAAGTGAATGATCAAGCCAGCTATTTTGTCGACAAGATGACAGACATTGTAACCCAAGTGAAAAACATTTGTTGAACTGTTTTATTTATTTAATGTTGTAAAATATTTGATTTTTAATGCTTTTCCAAACAGAAAAGAGAAACTGTTTTAATAAATTGTAAATATTTACCAGCAGACTTATTTAAATTCTTTAAGTTAAGGTTTTATTCACTGTTGGTAAATTTTAATTAAATAATTACCCCTAGCAGAGTCAATAACAATATTAAATACCATAATCACAGAGGCGGATCAGGAGAGGTAGCAGTTAGGGACTCAGAGTACTACATCACCATCTTCTCTGGGAACTTACATAGCTTGACCCTACCTTTGTGTCTATACACCCTTACTTTTTTCAGAGAGGGGGGTATTACTGATAAGACCAGACTCTTATCTGGCTCTATCCTAGTATCATCTGATACACTTTTTGTCCAGGATATCTTATATTTAAATAACATCTGAACCTCTCGCGACAAGAATAGATAGACCTAGAGAATTGCACAGTATAGTAAAACAGAATATAACAAGAACTAAAGTTAATGTGTAAGAATCAATGATGGCGTGTGTCACGAAATAGGACCATTCAATTATTTTCCATTTTTCTCTTCCCCTCCCCCCCCCTCCCTTTTATATTATTTCTAATTTTCGCTGTACAGAATTCCGTACTAGAGTCATTGTTTCCATTTGTCACACTTCACTTCGTATGTCCAGAAAAGCGTATCGCTCATCCCTGAGATTAATTGAATCACTAAACGTGTTAATACCACATTGACTCCAGGTAGATGCGAGCATGAAGTGTTTGCTTAAGATTGCTTAATCACTTCCGACTGGACTGTTTGGGACAGGTGATTATAGATAAACGCAATCTTGGAAGACATTTGGAAGAGTGAACAGGAAGTTTGATATGTCAACTGTGAGAACACGGATTTCACACCTTCATGTTGTTGTTCGTCCATCACGGGTGATGAAGACCACTCTGTTCATCCAATTATTTAGGAATATGTTAGGTTAGTCTATGGGTACGAAGGTGACTGATGAGCCCGATGCGGGCCTGGAAAGATCTCGGACAGTGTGGGCAGGGAATGTTTGCTTCATGTGAAGGTTTTATTACACGGTCCTTTCTAGCTTGTCTCCGCTGTTCCACTGCTGCTCTTCTGGATGATTCGCATGCCGCTGCACCTTTACGAAGAGATGTGCGCCAAGCAGTTCGGTCTTGCGCAGCAGCTTCCCATGTGTCAGGGTTTATGTCAAAGGTTTTCAATGACGTCTTTAACGTGTCTTTGAAGCGCTTCTTTTGGCCACCATGGGAGCGTTTACCCTTCTGTATCTCACCATAAAAGAGTATCTTTGGCAGTCGATGGTCTGGCATGCGGACTACATGACCTGCCCAGCGAATCTGTGACTGCATCAGAATAGTATCAATACTAGGGATACCAGCTCTGTCAAGAACGGCGGTATCCGGGATCTTGTCTTGCCATTTGATGTTCATTATCTTCCTGAGACAGACTGTATGGAAGTGGTTTAGCTTCTTTACGTGGCGCCTGTATACAGTCCATGTTTCACTTGCATATAGCAGCACTGGAAGCACCGCAGCTCTGTACACCTTCAGCTTTGTCTGTAGACTAATGCCACTTCGATGCCAAACGTTGGTGTATAATCTGCCAAATGTGCTGCTGGCTTTGGAGATCCTGGTGTTCACCTCATCAATGACAATGTTCTGGGATAGTGTGCTACCAAGGTATGTGAATCTGTTCACAACATTCAGTTTCTCACCATTAACCTTGATGATTGGCACAGTATAAACTGTGCCAGGAGCTGGTTGGTACATGATTTCTGTTTTCTTCGTGTTGATGGTAAGCCCAAAGTTGGCGCAGGCTTCGGAGAATCTATCCACACTATGCTGCAGATCAGCCTCTGAGCCAGCATTGAGGGCACAATCATCAGCAAACAGAAGATCTCTGATGGTGTGTGATTTGACCTTGGTTTTTGCTTGAAGCCTCCTAAGGTTAAACAATTTTCCATCAATACGATAACCAATGTCGATTCCTGTGTCCCCGTCTCTAAAAGCATCAGTCAGCATAGCAGAAAACATGATACTGAACAGAGTCGGTGCAAGTACGCACCCTTGTTTAACTCCATTTGAGACGGGGAAAGGCTCTGATAGCTCACCGTTTTCCTGAACTCTAGCCTGCATTCCATCATGCAGTTGCTGCACTATTGTGATAAATTTCTTTGGG
The DNA here is from genome assembly GCA_024509875.1 of Oreohelix idahoensis. Taxonomy (NCBI): domain Eukaryota; kingdom Metazoa; phylum Mollusca; class Gastropoda; order Stylommatophora; family Oreohelicidae; genus Oreohelix; species Oreohelix idahoensis. Next base: position 23,682 of record JAMPIV010009990.1, on the reverse strand, counting down.
CAGCCTTATTTTGCCATGATCTTCCATAGACCCTCTCTACTGACCGTGTCGAACGACTTTGTCAAGTCGATGAACGCTGTGTACAGGTCAAAATGCTGTTCTTGGCATTTTTCTTGTAGCTGTCTTGCAGCGAACACCATATCTGTGGTTCCACGTTCTTTCCGGAATCCACACTGACTTTCAGGTAAAAGACCTTTGTCAAGATGAGCCGTAAGGCGATTCAAAAGGATTCTGGCGAATATCTTCCCAGCGATTGATAAAAGAGAGATGCCTCGATGATTGTTACAGTCTTGGCGATTACCTTTACGTTTATATAGATGTATAATTGACGCATCTTTGAGATCGTGTGGGATGGTTTCACATTTGCTGGAAGATCATGTGAAGTTTCTCTATCAGAACTGCACCGCCATCTTTATAAACCTCAACAGGAATTGAATCGGAGCCAGGGGCCTTTCCACTAGACAGTTGACGAATCGCTTTCTTAGTTTCCTCCAGAGTTGGTACATCATCTAATGCTTCATTTATAGGAATTTGGGGCAGGCGGATGATGGCTTCGTCGTTAATAGATGATGGCTGGTTCAGAATATTATTAAAATGTTCAGCCCAGCGTTGGAGCATTTTTTCCTTGTCTGTAATTAGTGTTTTCCCATCTGCATTAAGGAGGGGAAATGACCCTGATGATGTTGGACCATAGACCGCTTTGAGTGCAAGGTAAAAAATTTTCAAGTCATGGCTGTCAGCAAAGCCTTGGAGCTCATCTGCTTTATTACTCAGCCATGAATCCCGCATCTGGCGTAGTTTATGTTGGACGATTCTACGTATGTTGTTGAAAGCGTCTTTCTTGGATGTAGATTTTGGACCATTTAAATATGTTTTATGGAGATGGTGTTTCTCAGCCAACATCTGCTTTATATCATCTGAGTTCTCATCAAACCAGTCATTTTGTTTCTTGATGGAAGGACCCAGGACCTCTGTAGCAGTGTTGTAGATCTGCTCACTTAGGGCTGCCCAATTTGTTTCCACACTTTGGCCGTCTAGCGAGATATATTTGAGACGGTCTTCTAAGGTGTCAGTAAATGACTGTTTGATTTTTGTCTTCTTTAGTTTGGTGACATCCAGCCTCTCTTGAGTTTTCTTCTCCTGAGGGCGCCTGGCTGGTTGGATACGAATTTTAAGTTTAGATACAATGAGGCGATGATCAGTCCAACATTCGGCACCACACATGGACTTGGTCACCCGGACATCTTGCCTGTCCTTCTTCCTAACAATTACATAGTCAATTAAGTGCCAATGCTTTGAGCGAGGGTGCATCCAGGAGGTCCTGTTGCGGGTAGGAAGTCGAAAAATTGTGTTGGTGACAAGGAGGTCATGTTCTGCGCAAGTCTGGAGGAGAAGAAGTCCATTGCTGTTACAGCGACCCACGCCGTACCTTCCAATAGTGCCATTCCAGGAGATGTTATCTGAGCCTACTCTTGCATTAAAGTCACCAAGAATGATGAGCTTATCTGCTTTAGGAACTGATGCAATGACTGCATGTAGTTCTTCGTAAAACTTATCCTTGACGTCATCCTGGTTTGTCATAGTTGGTGCATACGCGCTAATGATGGTGGCATGTTTTCTTCCATAGAACAGGGGGATCTTGACCGTCATCAGTCGGTCATTTATTCCCTTTGGGGGCCCCGCTAACTTGCTGACAATTGCTGTTTTGATTGCAAATCCAACCCCTGCTTCTCGTCTTTCTTCAGTTCTCTTCCGCTCCAAAAGAATGTATAACCTGCACCCTTTTCGCAAAGTTGGCCCTCACCTGCAAGTCGAGTTTCACTCAGTGCTGCTATGTCAATGTTGTACCTGGCCAGTTCTCTCCCAATCAGGGCAGTTCGTCTCTCAGGTCTGTTTGCTTTAAAGTCTTTGTCAAGGAGAGTGCGCACATTCCATGCGCCTAGAATGAGGGGGAAAAAATCTGTCCTTTCTTTTTCTTATATGTCGCCCGCCGAAGTAGGGTACCCACCAACCGCGGTAAGCTGGTTAGGTAATGGTGGAGCAGGCAATGTTTAGGGCACCTTTTCTAGCCCCTTCCTCGTGCCATGGAGGTGAGCAGTGCTTTCCTAAAGAGGGCTGCTCAGTCACTCAGGGGGCTGCCGAATCCCACTGCTGTTCCGATCAGTGGAAGACGACCATATGGCCTGAGCCGCCTGTGTGTAGGTCTGCGACTACGACTGCCAGCGTACCCACGCCTGCCGCTTCGCCGCTCGCTCATCGCCACAGGACTTGTTGTGAGTGGATGGATGAATGGATGAATGGATGAAAGAGTGACTTGCGCGGTGATTTGGATTAAAGTGAGGAAGAGTTGCGCAATTCGTCGACCTCACTCTCTCGCCTGGGTCCATCTCAATCCAGTGGCAAGACAAGTCAAGACAACTGGAGATGAAGTCAGGTGCAGTGGATGACCAGGGCTTTCTACGTGCCTCGCCGTGCTCCTTACGCTCCACAGCGCGTTGCTGGTAATCGCCGTCATGCCCGTTGAACCAACAGGTGGTTTCTTCCGCGCAGTCTATCGAATCCAGTTTTCGCATGCATGGGTAGGCAGACCCTAACTCACCGAAGGTTTATAACCATTCGGCTACCCTCACCTAGTTTAGCCGGCCTGTCAAAGCCGTTGCCCTTCACACCTTCATATATGAACGATGACTGTCTGAAATTTTCAAACGCATGTCATGGAAACTATTACACGAGGAAAAGTTATCATAACATGTACTTTAAATGTATTGACTGGCATTTGAGGTACCAATAAACAATCGCGCTGATTGGGATTTTTTTTTCGAAAACGCCAGGTGGAAGCGTGGGCCGGGAACCTACGATATAACGTAGAACAAGTTTGACATACGGCACTGCATTCCAGAAATCGTCAATGTAGACAGCTCAGACCTTGCCACAGAAAAGAATAGAGTTGGATTCTGAATTTATAGGACCGGACAAAAAGTATTAAGAGCATCTCTGTACATCAGTAGAAAACTCGCCAAAGTTAGTACGGAACCCGGAATACCACAGGATCACTCACAAGTCACAGAAGGATTCTGAAATAGAAATAATACCCCGGACGTGTGTTTGAGGTGAGGCATCTGTGTTAAGTTGCCAAGACTATTCTACTGAGCAGGAAGTCTAAGATTTCTCAATTATGGGGGTGAGTGTAACATATTTTTTATTCAGTGAATTTCACATGTTCATACTTGTTAGTGGTGTAACAGATTCATAATTTTCTGGCAACCTCAGCATGTGAAAAGGATACATTTATGAACCACCACAGCAAGCGCTGATGATTGCTTCATGTTAGTTCTCACGGAAGAACCAAAAGCAGAAGTAACCCCAGACTCAGAATGAAGCAGGGAGTGAGTGATGATTACATTATCTTGTGAACAGTTGTATATTATCATTTGGTGAATGTATGTAAATTTAATATGTTCCTTCAGGCACAAGCCACTGCCGCTGTCCATTCAAAATTTTTTCCTTAAATTAACTGACAAACTGGTGATTTTTCATCACATGCCCTGAGTGATATGATATACGCTCATGGAGAGTAAATAAATCTGATAAAACAAATGGCTGACGGACAGCGGAAAAAGGCGCCTGATTAATATCAGGCAAACAGATATTTTGTTATTTTATTCCCTCTAAAGTTTGTGGTACCAGTACGAGGCGACCCGACTATTTGCAGTACGACCCGGAGAGACCATTTGCTGTACTACTAGACTGTGGTTCAAAGCTTGAGATCGACACCTGAAGATTCTTGCCTTGACCAGGAGCGGTTACTTCCTGAACTGATCTGGAAACGTGCCCCTCACCACAGAGATGAATCTACGGAAAAGCAGCATCGGCACTTCAGCTTTTTGGCAAGTCCCAATTTTAACAGGCCAAAAACAACCAAACTTTATTTGGCTAAAATCATCAAGCCTAAAGACTTTTCGGTGAAGAAACCTAACAATTTTCATAATCACCAGTCTTATTTATTTACAAGTGTTAAAGTAATTGATAATTAAATTTGTATATGCTGATTTTGACAAATTCATAGCTGAATTAATTATTACAGAGCAGAAGGCACACGTGTGAATCCGGAATTTAACGAGTATATATAGTTACATCTACATCTGAAGAGCCAATAAGAACCATAATAATAATAGATATTTCGCTTAATTAAATCAGCTGGGGGCTTGAACGAGCTAAATCATACAATATACATCTTCACAAAAGGCGGCGGGTCAGATAAAAAGTTAACGTGCTCAGACGCATTGTGGTGAGATCAGTGATACAATTGATCAAAATTTCATTAATATTTAACTAAAGAGTTAAAAAGTAGAAAAAAAAATATTGCAAGCCCGTGTTTGTTGCCCGACATCATCACCTATGCACTGGGGCGAGCTGTATGTTAAAAAGTGTTCGCGCTAAGAAAATGATAAGCCTATCCCAACACCCGCCCGCGTTTTCGTCACTCCGTCCTGAAAATTTGTAATCGGCATGAAACAGTTTGCGTGCGGCATACTGGTTTCGCTTGGTAGAGCGATCGAAAAGGGGAGGGAGTGAGAGAAGAATAAAACAAATGCTTTTTATGAATCTAAAAATAAACTAATGCATTGTATTGTATCCACGTCGCATTGTAACCGAGGTTTGAATGCTATTGAGGGGAAATCTTTACCGTTTATTACCCGCCACTTCGTTAGGCTAGACAATGTAACTAAGATTCAAATAACCATTGGGAGATGGGGAAATGGGGGTAGAACGATACTGAAAGTGAAAACTTAGAGTGATTTTAGTTATACAGAATAAAGGATGTTTAAAATGATAGAATTAATATAATTACAATATATAAAATCCTCCATAGTCCTTATAATGACTTAGATGAATCTTAAAAGATAGAGTTTATTAATATTATGGTTCAGAAAAAGAAAACCCAAAATGCACGGAAAAAGACAAAAATGTTAACGACACTAAAGACTGACATAAAACTTATATAGGCTGATAGGTTATAGTCTTCTGACCAATAATATGTTTCAATATAAAAAATCGCTCAATTAATAACTAAGATATTGTAGAAATATTATATATTTTAGTACAGGTTGACAAACGGACGATCGTTCTTGCTTATTTTATTGGTAACATTTTGGGACGCAATTTTGAAAAAGAGGTATAGGAGTGATTCAATTTGATTGGTTAACACTATGAGGAAGGGAGAGGCAGAATTGGTAGCCCAAAACTAAACATATTTTTGTATTGGAATAGCTAAGGCAGACTGACCAATGGACTACGAGACACATAGTATGTTTGGGGTTTTGTTTTTGAAAACTAAATTCAAAATTTGGTAGTCGCCTGATTTCATTGGCCAGCCCAAATAGATATTAGCAAAAGCTTACAAGGCTCGTGGCCATTTGAATAGAAATTTTCTGTACCAAGGTACGATGAGAACAGAAGTGTTGATTGTAAAATAAATAAACATCTCACAGTCTGGACAACGGCAGAGAAACTTAGGCCATATTTGCCAGTCATCGTCACTTGTGTTATATTTCATTGAATTTGTGGTAAGAATGATTTATTTATTAATATGCCTTATTAAAACTGCAAAAAAGCTAGATACTGCTATTGGGAAAAGTGAAGGACATGCCGGGAGCAAAAATTATTGAGTCCTCAACTTGAACTGTATTTGAATGTTGCATATTGTTATGATTATTATTATTATTATTAGATCAGAATATGTTAGCAAGCCTCTGTGTTCCATGAACACTCATCAACATGCCTAGAGCGTTTATAGTTAGGAAAAGAAGAGAAAATCATACAAAAGGAGATGTGTTTACTCCACTTTATTGTATTGAAGAAAACTATGTAAAATTACAGTGGCGTATCCACCATATGGACCTGAGGTGTGGTCACAGTAGGATGTGAAGTCATATGAATTAGGGGCTGGTGCACTTGTATGCACACGAGGCTGACTCCATCATATCATGTATAAATAAGTAATAGAATTAGCACTCAGATATGAAAAGGCCAGGGTGTCTTTTTATTTCAGGGTTTTATTTCCTGTTACCAGCCGGTGACAGGAAACCTTATGAAATATATGTGAAGACAGAAAGTCTCCAGTGAAAGTGTATACTGTCGGCAATAAGCCAGAAGGAGCTTCTGTATGCTGACATATTCTATACAGAGCAGTGTGGACGTGTCCATCTACATAAAAGAATATAAGGTGATGTGCCATTAGCTGGGCCATCTGACAGTTCATCGGGATAAAAAGTGTTTTTCCCCAAAATTAACTATAACGATAAGGGCATGATGATAACAACAGCTCCTCCTATAAATGACTTACACTATTATGTACTAAAGAACAGTCTGTGAATACACCTACAGGAACAATATATTAATATTATTCTTATCGGACAAAGAGTCCAAATTTAGTTAAACATTAATTGTAAGATATATTTTCATCATTTTCAAAGACCTGTCCAAAAGAGATTGCAGGACAGGCAGATTAAAATTGTACAAAAAAATAATTAATGTTCAAAAATTTAACCACAGACTTATTCCTTTAATTATAGTGAGTTATAGTGTGTTGTGTAGATGTACCATCATTTTCATTTCACCCCTAGACACTAGTCACATCATACACCAGACACTAGAAATAAAATACAGCCCGTGTGAGATCTAGAGAGGTAGCGTTAGGTACCCTGAGAATTCATCATCATTTTCATCAACTATTAGACTCAGGGTCTTACATAGCTTGACCTCACACGGTTGACACTTCCACAGCAATACACCATTCAATTATAACATCTTAACCTCTCCAGCAAATCAAACTTGCTACACGCATTCAGCATTTTCTTGACTTCTGAAATATCTTGTGAAGACTGCCTCGAGGTAGAAGCATCTTTTTCCTTCAATCTACAACTCTGCCAAGAGTAATCTTGTGCGAAGGTAGACACCTTTGAAGACCCACATTAGATACTCTAGGTTTTGGGCCACTGTTGGATCACTACTGCAGAGCAAGGGGAGGCATCCCGTTACAGTTCTGATGGGGTGATTGTATGGCTGATGACAGATAATTGGTGGATTTGATGTAATCTCGGACACTCTCGGGCTTTCTCACCCTTTTCCACCTTGTTAACAATAGGGCAGTTATGAGATACTTCATTTTAGTTTTTTGTTTGTTTGTTTGTTCGTTTTTTTAATTGTTTGTTTGTTTCTTGGAAATGGGAGGTCACAAACAAAGACATTCATATAAATTTAGTTTTGATTTACCCTATTTTGACTGCGTGGAAAGGGGGAAGTAAAGGTCCTACAGGCAGCATGGTGCAACAAGACCATACCAAAGGATTGGGAGATTGCCATCATAACACCAATTTTCAAAAAGGGTGACAATCGACAATGTGGAAACCATAGAGGCATATCCCTTCTCAGTGTCCCTGGTAAAATCTACTCTAGAATCCTAGAGCAGAGACTCCGACGCCTAGCTGAGCCACAATTGGATGAGGTCCAGTGCGGATTCCGAGCAAACGAAGTACTCAAGACCTAATCTTCACACTCAGACAGCTGAGTGAAAAGGCCCTTGAGTATAAGAGTGAGATCCATCTTTGTTTCATAGATCTGGAAAAGGCGTTTGACAGGGTCCCCTGGAGCAAACTTTGGGAATGTTTGGCAAGGAAGAATATTCCAGCACCTCTGATTCATGCTATACAGAGCTTCTACAAGTCTTGCAGAAATTATGTGAGGACAGCAAACCATAAGTCAGAAGAGTTCAGGACCACCACTGGTGTAAGACAAGGTGATATCCTATCACCTTACCTCTTCATACTCCTTATGGACGATGTCATCAAGGCATGTAAGGAGAGAACAAGAAAGTATTCAGTGGGGTACTGGAAGATGAGACAGGTCTATATTTCGGAGCTGGCATTTGCTGATGATGTTGCCCTGATTGCTAAATCAGAGGCACATCTCCAATCCAACCTGCAAGTCTGGAAGGAAGAGCTGGAGAAGAGAGGGATGGTCATAAGCAGCTCTAAAACAAAATCCATGGTGATATCACGAGAAGAAAAAAAACATCAGATTAAGTTGGGAGAACAGGTCCTGGAGCAGGTCGACCACTTTAAATATCTCGGAGCTATTATAGACCGAAAGGGAGGCATCAAAGAAGAGTTGGCCACTCGGAAAGCAGCGGCTGGGAGACTTTTTTCAGGCCATAAATCGTGGATTCCTCAGCAAGAAAGAGGTTGGTAAGAAAACGAAGATGGCTGTATACCGCTCCACCTATGTCCCAGTCTTGACATATGGATGCGAGTCGTGGGCAATGACTACAACCCACAAAAGCCAGATCCAAACCTCAGAAATGAGGTATCTGAGGAAAGTGGTTGAAGTAACAAGAAGAGACATGGTCCGCAACCAGACAATCCGTCAAGGCCTAAAATCCCATCCGCTGCAGACCCAAATAGAACAGTCCCAACTAAGATGGTTTGGCCATGTCTGCAGAATGGGAGAAGATCGGCTACCACGACAAGCATGGGAAACAAAGAGCCAGGGATCCAGACCTCCAGGACGACCCAGAGTCCGCTGGGAGGACAACATTAGACAATCTTTGAAGGACCGAGGACTAGAATGGAACCAGGCCAAGAAGAAGACAGCTGATAGAATGGTCTGGCGCTCTCTCTTCCAAACCTCTACACCTCACGGTAGAAGGGGAACGACTAAGTAAGTAAGTAAGGAAAGGGGGAAGGGGCGGGGGGAGAAGGTACAATATTTGGATATTGGAAATCTGACTTTATTTTCTTGATTTAGTACACAATATGTCCTAATTATAACCCATCAAGGGTTGAATGGAATACTTTATTTAAAAAAAAAAACAGCAAGAGGGGCTTTCATTGCATTTTGGAAATAAATGGAAATCAAAAGAAATAAAGTCTCACACATACAACAATATGGAGACTTTCATAAATGAATGTTTGCGGAGAAAAGAAGGATATAAGTGGTATAACAAGTTCATCAATGTGAACATTTAAACAAATAAAGAGGGGAAACCCGAGGTCTGTAAACAGTAAGTAAATAAATATTATACACATAAAGGTATGTTTCAGGCGCTCGTGAGAAATAAAGAAGCAGAAAACTAGACAACAGAAAAACAACAGAAGTGAGCGGCTTACCGGAGAATCGAACCCAGGACCTTCCAAACGGCACCCCTGTCTAGCTACAGAAGCGAATCACACTACCCAAAGATAATGGTGCTTCGAAGACAGGAACCAGACAAATATAGGTGGACCAAAATGCGAGGAGAAGACAAGAACCAGACAAATATAAGTGGATCAAAATGCGAGGAGAAGACAGGAACCAGACAAATATAAGTGGACCAAAATGCGAGGAAAAGACAGGAACCAGACAAATATAAGTGGATCAAAATGCGAGGAGAAGACAGGAACCAGACAAATATGTGGATCAAAATGCGAGGAGAAGACAGGAACCAGACAAATATGTGGATCAAAATGCGAGGAGAAGACACACTATATGGCAGTCTTTGTTTTGGAGTACCCAGTTTTGTTTTTTTCTGTTCATATTTGTTTTGTTTGTTTGTTTCTTTGAAAGGGGATGTCACACACACAGACACACAATTTTGGTTTTAATTTACTCTATTTGGACTGAGTGGAGACGGGAAGAAGTTACTATATTGTCTTTAATTTATTACACTATATGTCGTAATTATAACCCATTGAGAGTTGAACGGGACAATTTGTTTTTTAAAAATGGTTTAAAACATGTTTTAGTTTTTTTAGTTGCAAGCCCCATTAGTCATCCATTCTGCGATTTTATTTATTTGGGCTGGTAGATCTTTATATAGTTTGGGAAGGGCCGCCCCGTCTTCCACATAGCTGCATCATCTACAAATTGTCACAGTTTGTGTCTTCTGTCATAATACAGTCCCGTTAGCAGCGAGGCAAAGGCATCATTCAGGCTGACATGAATCAAATCCTCGGAGTGCCTGTTACTTAGGGTGCCCATCTGTCCTCTTTTCCCAACATTTGTCCTCTTTTTTGCCTAAAGATTAGCGTCCGGGCGGCGTTATTTTATTTTTTTTAGTTATGATGATTTAAAGACATAGCCTACATTTTAAAGGACATTTTATCTCTAATTTTTCTACCCTTTATAAAACTTTCTCTAGTTATGACAATTATGCATTAATAGATTGCAATTAATGTCCTCTTTTTTGTCCTACTTTTTGGCTTGGACTGTTCTCTCTTTACGCCAAAAAGTCAGACAACCTCCTCCTTTTGTTCAAAACGATATGGTCACCCTACAGTTACTTCTCTTGCTGGTCTGTTTTAAAGAGTGCCTACAATGTATTCGTTTACTACTTACAGGCCTCAGGTTTGCCTTTTCCTTTATTTCTGCATTAAATAAAAAGCACGTATAAAAATGTCGTGGGCTTGGACATTTACATAAATTAGTAAATAAATAAATAAAGGTAATTAACAGGTATTCGTTGGACATAAAGGATGACACTAGACAACAGAAAGGAAAATATAAGTGATAGGCTTACCGGGAATCGAACCTAGGTTGGTCCTAGGTTCGATTCCCGGTAAGCCTATCACTTATATTTTCTTTTCTGTTGTCTAGTGTCATCCTTTATGTCCAACGAGTACCTGTTAATTATCTTTATTTACTAATTTATTTACTGTTCACAGGACTCAAGATTTCCTCCATTATTTATTTATTATGACATTTACGTAAAACACCAAAGATTGAGAACACAGCACAAATCAAGCAGCAGCCATGACATTAATAACAGGAGAAAGTCTTCTCTTTGCTCCACCATCGCTGAGCGTTAGCTCTATGTGATTATTAGGAGAAAAGTAAAAAGAACACAAGAACACATTTTCAACGAAACTCACGAAAACGAAAGTTGATTTGCAGGACGTTTTCCGAAGGAAGTCTCGAAATTTGACGTCATGAACATCTAAACGAGACTTTGTGAGTGGAAGTAGGAAACGGTGACAGAACAGGATAGGGTTGCTTTTCTTTATATTCCCGTCGGTGTTCTTTGAGAGTTACAATACAGATGACCTGCACTTCACACATAAAGCAAATATGAATTCTCTGAGGAGATGGCTTTACAGGCCAAAGGTAGATTATATTTTCTGAGAAAAAAAAATGTGGACAGGTTACTGTAATTGTGTCTTAACTATTTGCCAGTGTCGACAACTATGAAGTACTAGTAAGCCTACTTCTGTGTAGCCTACTTGTATGATACATAGTACAGTACAGTGTACAGTTGCTGAAATCGTTTGGTGCCACACCATAATTTACTAATATGTACTTATATTGTTTATGTGATATATATGTCATATATTTATTTTTCATTACGTATTTAAATCACCACGAGCTAACGGTCAGTGATAGTGGATCAAAGACACTACGTATTTACAAATTGATGACATTAGGTCTGTTTACATTGGTATTGTAAGCTAGTAACGTCACACGTCTGCCTTCTTCTTCTTCTTTGATCCTTAGCCGCCGACCGTCAAAGCAGTCAGTGACACGTCTGCCTACTCAGCTGTAAATGGGTACCTGACAGTTAGGGAAGGCAATGGCAGCAAGGAATAGAAGTGGTCACCCCCACCTCATAAAAAGCTGGCCCTAGTATAGTCAAGTGTCTAACACTTCACTCCCATATGGCAGTTACTGCTGTGGGACTACTTTTTCTTTTGATCATAAGTTGATAGTTATTTCACATGTAATTCAGTCTATACATTTAATAACTATTAATTATACATTTGTATAGGACAGTTTCAGTGCCCCCATTCTGTTGATATGAAGAGGCCCATATTAATCCCTAACTTACAGGAACTTGTGCTTTGCGTATTAAAAGACACCCCTCTTCTATTATCTGAATATACATGTGGATATCTGAATTGTGAATGAATCAAATGCAGTTAGGAATACTTGGTACCCCCCCAGTTAGACACTTCACTCTGGCTTGTAGATTATGCCTACTTTTTTCTTTCCTCTTTTTCAGTTAAGTTGCATGAGGAGAAGCAGTTTGTGTTCCGTGTATGATGGGTTTTGCTATAGCTAGGTTATAACCTACTGTGATTAACTGGTTGAATCACAAATTACTGTGCTAGCCATGTCACCCAACTCGCAAATAAATAAGTCGTCTGTGTTGCTTGGAGTAATAACAATTATTTTTTGCCATGATCCATGGCAGTGTCTGATTGCTGCTGACACTATGTTTTAAGCTTTATTTTAAGAAAAGGTATAAATGCCCTTAACAAAGGATAGGGAGGCAGAGTAACAAGTGTAGCCGGATTTCGTAGGTTTGGCAGTCGCTGCTTATGCGACCACCATTTTGAGAGTTTGTTGGACGATAACGATGTTGACTTCAGGGGATCTGGTTAAGAAGGCTGAGAGGCCTTTGTTACCAAACATAGTTAATCACTTATGTTTGGGGCTGGGTGTGTAAGGGCGTTCATGGGTTTAATGAACAGTCAAATGGATTAATGTTGACAAGGTTTTCAACACGATTCTTTTTGTAGAAACATAACTCGGCATTCTCCACAGATAAAATAATAAAAAATAAGTTCCTTAGGTTTGGGTTTTCTTTTTAATTTTTCTTCTCTCTTGTTTATTTTCTGCAATATTCTCAAGTTGCCTTATACAAAAGAATGATCATGAAAAGATGAGCAGTGTCAGTCTGAATGCTTACTTACTTGCTTAGTCGTTCCCCTTCTACCGTGAGGTGTAGAGGTTTGGAAGAGAGAGCGCCAGACTATCCTATCGGCTGTCTTCCTCCTGGCCTGGTTCCATTCTGGTCCTCGATCCTTCAAAGATTGTCTAATGTTGTCCTCCCAGCGGACTCTGGGTCGTCCTCGTGGTCTGGATCCTTGGCTCTTTGTTTCCCATGCTTGTCTTGGTATCCGATCTTCTCCCATTCTGCAGACATGGCCAAACCATCTTAATTGGTACTGTTCTACTTGGGTCTGCAGGGGGTAGGATTTAAGGCCTTGACGTATCGTCTGGTTGCGTACCATGTCTCTTCTTGTTACTTCAACCACCTTCCTCAGATACCTCATTTCTGAGGTTTGGATCTGGCTTTTATGGGTTGTAGTCATTGCCCATGACTCGCATCCGTATGTCAAGACTGGGACATAGGTGGAGCAGTATACAGCCATCTTCGTTTTCTTACCAACCTCTCTCTTGCTGAGGAATCCTCGATTTATGGCCTGAAAAAGTCTCCCAGCCGCTGCTTTTCGAGTGGCCAACTCTTCTTTGATGCCTCCCTTTCGGTCTATAATAGCTCCGAGGTATTTAAAGTGGTCGACCTGCTCCAGGACCGGTTCTCCCAGCTTAATCTGATGTTTTCTTTCTTCTCGTGATATCACCATGGATTTTGTTTTAGAGCTGCTTATGACCATCCCTCTCTTCTCCAGCTCTTCCTTCCAGACTTGCAGGTTGGATTGGAGATGTGCCTCTGATTTAGCAATCAGGGCAACATCATCAGCAAATGCCAGCTCCGAAATATAGACCTGTCTCATCTTCCAGTACCCCACTGAATACTTTCTTGTTCTCTCCTTACATGCCTTGATGACATCGTCCATAAGGAGTATGAAGAGGTAAGGTGATAGGATATCACCTTGTCTTACACCAGTGGTGGTCCTGAACTCTTCCGACTTATGGTTTGCTGTCCTCACATAATTTCTGCAAGACTTGTAGAAGCTCTGTATAGCATGAATCAGAGGTGCTGGAATATTCTTCCTTGCCAAACAGTCCCAAAGTTTGCTCCAGGGGACCCTGTCAAACGCCTTTTCCAGATCTATGAAACAAAGATGCATCTCACTCTTATACTCAAGGGCCTTTTCACTCAGCTGTCTGAGTGTGAAGATTAGGTCTTGAGTACTTCGGTTTGCTCGGAATCCGCACTGGACCTCATCCAATTGTGGCTCAGCTAGGCGTCGGAGTCTCTGCTCTAGGATTCTAGAGTAGATTTTACCAGGGACACTGAGAAGGGATATGCCTCTATGGTTTCCACACTGTCGATTGTCACCCTTTTTGAAAATTGGTGTTATGATGGCAATCTCCCAATCCTTTGGTATGGTCTTGTTGTACACGCTGCCTGTAAAACCCTTAAGAGTAATAGGTCGCCTGATGCTCCCATGAACTTAACCATTTCTGGTGTTATACCATCATGCCCTGCTGCTTTGCCCATCTTGATTTTCTCCAGTGCTGCCTTCAGTTCTTCCATCTTTATGTCATCTTCACCATCATTGGTTTTCTCTTCTGTGCTAGTGTTTATCATTTCTGATGCTTCACCATGCTCACCATCCAGGAGTTCTGAGAAATATTCTTTCCATCTTCCCATTACTTCCTTCGGGGCAGTAAGCAATTTGCCTTGCTTGTCCTTTATAAATTTGAGAGGGCATTGTTTTTCTTTCCTCATGTTCTTTAGGGTCTTATAGAACAATTTCTGGTTTTCTTGTGCATCTTTTTCTAGCTTTTCTCCAAATTCTTCCCAGGACTTCTGTTTTGCTGCTAGCACTTTGTTCTTTGCTTCTGTTCTGAGTGTCACATATTCTCTATATTTTTCCATTTGTCCTGTTGTGTTTTTAGCTCCTAAGTATTGTTTCCATGCCATTTTCTTCTCTCTTATTTTCTCTTTGACTTCCTCTGTCCACCAAGGTGTCCTCTTTCTCTTGTTTCCAAGTCGGACTTCACCGCATGCTTCTGCAGCAGCTGTCTTTATGATATCCTTGAATTTAATCCAGAGGGTTTCCAAGTCATCAGGTCGTTCTTCTGTGTTGCTCACTGCTGCAGCAATAAGCCTCTGATATCTGGTCTTAATTTCTGGCTCTCTCAGCTTGTAGGTCCTAATGCTCATTTCTCCTGCTCGTTTACTTGGTTTCTTGCGTGATGTTGGACAGTTCCTAGGCTGAGCAACTCTTTCAGTTGTTCTTTTGATTGTTAGCAGGTAATGATCACTTCCAATCTCTGGCCCCCTCCAGACTCAAGCATCTCGGACATATTTGAATGAGCTTCTCCGAACAATGGCATAGTCGATCACTGACTTCTCATTCTTTGTTGGTTCACATCTAGTGTATGCATGTATGCGCTTATGGGGGAACTTTGTGTTTGTAATGATCAGATTCTGCTCACTGCAGAATNTAAGGAGTCGCTTTCCATTGTCATTGAGAGTATCTTCTCCATATCTTCCGATAACTCCACCCCATCTAGCATGGTCATTTCCAACTCTGGCATTAAAATCTCCGAGCATGATAACTTCATCTAGGCAGTCATCCACTGTCCTTTGAAGCAGCTCGAAGAATTCCTCCTTGACCTCTGCTCTCTCATCCTCATTTGGCCCATACACTATGACCAGGTTGACTATGGTTTCTCCTTCTTTTAGTTTAACGACCATAATGCGCTCCGAGACAAAGTTCCATCCCTTGATACTATCTTTTTGATTTTGGGCCACAATGCAACCCACGCCCCCTTTAGCTCTTTCAGACATGGGTACACCACTGTAGAGCAGCGTGTTGCCATCGAGATCCATGACTCCTTGTCCTTTTTTCTTTGTTTCCGTTATAGCCAGGATTTCTAGTTTTGCTTTCCTCATCTCTTCCACCAGCTCCTCTTCCTTCCCATTTATACTTCTTGTGTTCCAAGTTCCATAAGTCGTAGTCCGTAGTCCGTTCCAGTTCGTCGCCTTTAGAATCAGTCCAGTTTTCTCTCTTGTGTTGCTAGTAATCGTGATTTAAAGCAAACAGGTGATTGGACTGTTGTGCCTTTGCATGGTGGAGGGGCTGCCTCCTTACGGCCTCCATGCAGGCCGCCCTCCTCCTTTTTCATCCGGGCTTGTGACCGGCATTGGCGGAGTTGATCTGAATGCTCCTCGTCACAATTGTCGCATATAGGTTTCTCTTCAAAATAAAGAACACAAGTTTTCTTCTCCCCCTTTTTCTTTGCAGCAATGTTCTGCAGTCAGTTTTTGTCATAACGGGTTATTCTTTTTTTTCTCTCAGTATTATGTCTGATTTCCAGCATTATATAAGTTAAAACCAAATGATAAACGATCTGGCTGAATCGTCGTCTGCCTAGTTTATTGTGATTATCTGTTCCCATCAGTTAAATCATGGACTGTCAGAATTATGAACCTAACACAAGGCTGCCTATAAAACATACCGTTCAAAATAATAAAAAAAACAGTTATAGTGCGATGGCTGCAACTGGCAGGCCTGAGGGACTTAGCTTCCTACTCACGTGATTCGATACAGTCATTCTGATCATCAGTGAAACATTTTTCCTATCTCGAGGACGATATGTCATTCTTTTCCCAGTAGTTCTTCTTCAGAATGGAAACTTGCTTCTTAGGCATTCAAGCAATAATAGCTTGTGAATGTTGAACGTTTCAGTGTATACACTGCTCTCTACCACCATTTCGAGAGTGTGTAGGACGATAACGATGTTGACTTCAGGGGATCTGGTTAAGAAGTGATCCTGCTACGATTATGTTTGTTTCAAGGCAACGCAAAACTATGTATTTATTTTTCATAGCGCGTCCATTAGCAACCAATCGTTTAATAGCTAATATTTTATGCCCCTTCCGGTATTATTGCCTTATGACATCATAGCGAGAAACCGTCACTTAGGTGGTAGTTATACTGCCACATAAGCTTTAAGCTCATATTAGTATGTTTTTTTGTTGTTTTTGTTTAATATATGGCTTCCAACTTTATCCCACCTTGCTGTTTTTTTTAAACAAATCTTAAAACGGTTTGGCTTAAGGTTAGCATTAGCGGCTACTTTTTAATCTTCCAAGCAACACAGACTACTTGACAATTGCAAGATGGCAAGTGTACAGTAATCTGTGTTTTAACCAATTAGTTTCTTTAATGTTGTGTCTCTACTTTCATCTCGGGCATAAAATTCCCCTGTATCCAAATTTTCTGTTGTTGAATGTATGTTCTGATAGCTGGTTTGGCTACATTCAGGTAAAGTGACCAGACCAACTTCTTTTCTTTCTTTCTATGTAGATGATAGAATGTTGAGTGGTTAGAGTGATTGGTTCTAGAGAAAAAAATTACTTACTTACTTACTTAGTCGTTCCCCTTCTACCGTGAGGTGTAGAGGTTTGGAAGAGAGAGCGCCAGACTATCCTATCGGCTGTCTTCCTCCTGGCCTGGTTCCATTCTAGTCCTCGGCCCTTCAAAAATTGTCTATTGTTGTCCTCCCAGCGGACTCTGGGTCGTCCTGGGGGTCTGGATCCTTGGCTCTTTGTTTCCCATGCTTGTCGTGGTAGCCGATCTTCTCCCATTCTGCAGACATGGCCAAACCATCTTAATTGGGACTGTTTTACTTGCGTCTGCAGGGGGTAGGATTTAAGGCCTTGACGTATCGTCTGGTTGCGTACCATGTCTCTTCTTGTTACTTCAACCACTTTCCTCAGATGCCTCATTTCTGAGGTTTGGATCTGGCTTTTGTGGGTTGTAGTCATTGCCCATGACTCGCATCCATATGTCAAGACTGGGACATAGGTGGAGCGGTATACAGCCATCTTCGTTTTCTTACCAACCTCTCTCTTGCTGAGGAATCCTCGATTTATGGCCTGAAAAAGTCTCCCAGCTGCTGCTTTTCGAGTGGCCAACTCTTCTTTGATGCCTCCCTTTCGGTCTATAATAGCACCGAGGTATTTAAAGTGGTCGACCTGCTCCAGGACCGGTTCTCCCAACTTAATCTGATGTCTTCTTTCTTCTCGTGATATCACCATGGATTTTGGTTTAGAGCTGCTTATGACCATCCCTCTCTTCTCCAGCTCTTCCTTCCAGACTTGCAGGTTGGATTGGAGATGTACCTCTGATTTAGCAATCAGGGCAGCATCATCAGCAAATGCCAGCTCCGAAATATAGACCTGTCTCATCTTCCAGTACCCCACTGAATACTTTCTGTTCTCTCCTTACATGCCTTGATGACATCATCCATGAGGAGTATGAAAAGGTAAGGTGATAGGATATCACCTTGTCTTACACCAGTGGTGGTCCT
Source organism: Oreohelix idahoensis (assembly GCA_024509875.1). Classification (NCBI taxonomy): domain Eukaryota; kingdom Metazoa; phylum Mollusca; class Gastropoda; order Stylommatophora; family Oreohelicidae; genus Oreohelix; species Oreohelix idahoensis. Next base: position 5,634 of record JAMPIV010009990.1, on the reverse strand, counting down.
GAACTCTTCTGACTTATGGTTTGCTGTCCTCACATAATTTCTGCAAGACTTGTAGAAGCTCTGTATAGCATGAATCAGAGGTGCTGGAATATTCTTCCTTGCCAAACAGTCCCAAAGTTTGCTCCAGGGGACCCTGTCAAACGCCTTTTCCAGATCTATGAAACATAGATGGATCTCACTCTTATACTCAAGGGCCTTTTCACTCAGCTGTCTGAGTGTGAAGATTAGGTCTTGAGTACTTCGGTTATCTCGGAATCCGCACTGGACCTCATCCAATTGTGGCTCAGCTAGGCGTCGGAGTCTCTGCTCTAGGATTCTAGAGTAGATTTTACCAGGGACACTGAGAAAAGATATGCCTCTATGGTTTCCACACTGTCGATTGTCACCCTTTTTGAAAATTGGTGTTATGATGGCAATCTCCCAATCCTTTGGTATGGTCTTGTTGTACCACGCTGCCTGTAAAACCCTTAAGAGTAGTAGGTCGCCTGATGCTCCCATGTACTTAACCATTTCTGGTGTAATACCATCATGCCCAGCTACTTTGCCCATCTTGATTTTCTCCAGTGCTGCCTTCAGTTCTTCCATCTTTATGTCATCTTCACCATCATTGGTTTTCTCTTCTGTGCTAGTGGTTATCATTTCTGATGCTTCACCATGCTCACCATTCAGGAGTTCTGAGAAATATTCTTTCCATCTTTCCATTACTTCCTTCGGGGCAGTAAGCAATTTGCCTTGCTTGTCCTTTATAAATTTGAGAGGGCATTGTTTTTCCTTCCTCATGTTCTTTAGGGTCTTATAGAACTATTTCTGGTTTTCTTGTGCATCTTTTTCTAGCTTTTCTCCAAATTCTTCCCAGGACTTCTGTTTTGCTGCTAGCACTTTGTTCTTTGCTTCTGTTCTGAGTGTCACATATTCTCTATATTTTTCCATTTGTCCTGTTGTGTTTTTAGCTCCTAAGTATTGTTTCCATGCCATTTTCTTCTCTCTTATTTTCTCTTTGACTTCCTCTGTCCACCAAGGTGTCCTCTTTCTCTTGTTCCCAAGTCGGACTTCACTGCATGCTTCTGCAGCAGCTGTCTTTATGATATCCTTGAATTTAATCCATAGGGTTTCCAAGTCATCATGTTCTTCTGTGTTGCTCACCGCTGCAGCAATATGCCCCTGATATCTGTTCTTAATTTCTGGCTCTCTCAGCTTGTAGGTCCTAATGCTCATTTCTCCCGCTCGTTTACTTGGTTTCTTGCGTGATGTTGGGCAGTTCCTAGGCTGAGCAACTCTTTCAGTTGTTCTTTTGATTGTTAGGAGAAAAAAAATTACCATGTTCAAATCCTGGTGTTGTGCTCCAGTCTACTCAGCTGTAAATGGGTACCAGACCTTGCTCTTGAATTAGGGAAGACATAGTTAGTGAGGAAGGGAACTAGTTACCCCACTTCATAATGCTGTAACCGGGTATAGTGATTCTCTAACACCTCACTCCCCTACAACAGTATGTGCTATGGGACTACCTTTACCTATATGTAGCTGATGCATTGTGTTGTTCCCACCAGCTTCCTGATTTCTTTGTTTCACCTTTCTGATCCTTGAGGTGATATTATGTTATTTCTTAAGACATCTCATCTCTTATTTAATGATCTTTCTCTCCTGTGCTTTAGATAGTCTTTTTTGTTTTGCCATTGATTGTAAGTAAAAGAGACGGCCATCATGTTTAAAAAGTTATTTAATGTTTGCAAACGAGACACTTTGCAGTCATGAAATCATTTTTGTTGTTGAAAATTTACTTCCTCTCCTCTTTCATTGTAATTTATTTTATTTTGTTTGCCAGTAATGTTCATAATTTGGTAAATTGAATTAGTACAGCGCAAAAGTGTGTAAAATAAAAAAAACAAGCCAATTTCTTCACCCGGATAAAATTAAAAATCTCATTAATTTATTCTTGCACAAAAATCTTGCTTAGTGCATGTGAACTGTCCCACATTAGTGACTGAACTCATGTCACATATGTATGATATTTTTAAATAGGTATCTATAGCAATATAGAATTAGAATCGTGAAATGACCTTTATAAACCCTGTAGATACTTTACCATAGTTCTTCAGTTTCAGGTCAAGTTGAAGAGTGGGCTGTTTTGACCAGCTTGGTGTAATTAACAGATCACTGCAGTGTAGTCAGTTCATAAGGGTACAAAAGTTCCAGATATATCTTTTGTGGTCCAGTTTTCATGAATAATTTCACGGCTAAAGGTGCCCCGTGGCTTGTTGAACACATTACTCATATACTAAGATACATGATGTTTAATTGACCTCACTTTGGCTGTCCAAAGACACCAGTACTAAATAACAGCAGTAAGCATTTTGAGGACCAGAACACCAGATTCAGAAATGAGCTACAGCCAGCTGGACTATTGTAGTTGCCGACAAAATAGGTGTCTGCTCATGAATCATCTCTGCAGAACCAGTACAATAACATTCTTTTGTGGGCAATGAGGCTGCTGTGTGCCAATCTGAATGTCAGCATCAGCCATCTTTAAGATACAGCTGATGTTTCTAATTTGGTGGGGAAGAATACTTTGTTATTTATTTTTACTAGAAAATTTGAGTACTTATATACCACAGTTGTCTCCCTTGATTTGACCTGGCTGTTTTCTAATTTATGCTCAAGTAGATCCCACATATTCAGGACAAGTTTCATTTCATTTTTTTCTTTTCTGTCCCCTTTTGCATTTACTGTCATGTCGAATTGCAGTTTTTGTCTGTGGCATTGGCCTGTTTCATGTTTCTTCAAATCAGTCTTTAACATTGTCTATCCAACTTTTTCTTGGGCATGCCCTTGTCCTAGTTAATGACTGTTTGACACCGATAGCAAAGATTTTGTTTGAATATGCTATTTATCTCCTTTTGCTTCATCTCCATGGAGAGGCATGGATGCCTGAGCAGTGGAGTCATTTGGTAAGCTATGCTTTAGTCTTCTGACATCTTATTTCTTATTTCTCTATTCATTCTGCCATCCTGGCTGCTGTGAACATGCTTCCAGCATATTTGATCTCTTTGACTTGCTTGAAAAAGGTATTGCTGACATGGGTATTGAGTGGGCTTGGATTTCTTCTGACCTTCCTTGCTTTTGTTTTAGACATGCTGGCCTGTCACGAAGTGGATTTATGTATAGAGTTGTTTGAGTGTGTTGACAAGACACTATTTTGAGAAAGACTGAGAAGATAGATTTTTGATGAAAATGACAGTGAATGTGGAAAGATGAGACTATTGGCTTTGAGAGTGCGAACTGAGATTGACTTTCCCTCGCCACTCCTGACGTCTTTGATAGCTATAGACTCACCACCTCTGACTACCATAAAGGAGATAAGGTTTAAATAAAGACTCGGACAGACGACGGGACTATACTGACAATTATATCTAGCGTAAGTATAGTTTAGATAGAAAACTGAATCCAGTGAACATTTTTATAGTTTTTATTAACCTTTTGCACGCTCTGCCATAAAATTTCAGAAAAATACTTGCCCTACAGCCTGCATTCTTTTTCACAAACCACCCGTTTTTATAGGGGGCGCGGACTTGTAATGTCTTATAGTTTTTGTTGTTTCTTGGACAAACTGCTCCAGAGCATTTTTGAAATGTGCGGTTTGGAATCCTGAAGATAAATGGTACTTAATAAATGAATGGTGAATCTGATGATATAAAATTTCGTTTGTGTAGACATGTTAGATGTGATAGGAAGAGAGGAAAAGGAAAAGATGAAAAAAACGAAAAAAATTTTAAAAAAAATAAAAAAATTTTTTTTTTAAATTTCAAAATTAAAAAAAAAAATTAAAAAAATGACCAACGAACGAAGCGTCCAGATCCCTTGCATCTCAATGAAAGTCATTTGACCAATAGAGCAGTACAAATCAAATGACGATCTTTTCGTTACACCCATCATCAGTAGCAAAGCAACAAAACTCCCTAGCCAGCCATGACATTCGGCCGTAATCCTATTTTTTTCCGATATTCCTAATCCTAACCCCGAAAATTATACATACTTGAAAGGCCATTTTACTTTCGTTTCCATCTCAGCCATCAAACATATTCTGAGAACCGATTTCAGCGCTTATAAAGACAAAAATTTCATCCCCACCGCATGGCGTCAGAATGCAATAAAATTAGAGCGAAATGGCCGCGCGTCTGATGCCGATTCATTTCGATTTAAAAAATTTACAAAAAATAAACGCGGATACACCCATCACTTTTTTAAGATCGGAAACGGAAGCTAACTCTCTTGCAAATAAAATTTTAACTTAACATCCGGGGCTGAAAATCACGTGTACACAAGTCATGTGCTAGAAACGATGACAGCCGCAAGGCGTAACATCTCGCCTCCAGCTGGCAGAACATAGGTTGCGTTCGGCGAGATATCTCGCCGGCAGCGTGCTAAAGGTTAAACAAATCAAAATAATCAAATAACACAATCACATAAATATCGTGCAATGTTGCACAGACCTGGAAACAAAGAAACAATTAAATTGATAGACACTAGAAACAACCACTTTCACCCTTTCGTTCACCCAGCTGGGGAAAAATATAAGGATTAATGAATTAACCACAATCTAATTGGTGGGGTTCTCAACTTGAGCCACCACTCCTGACTATACTAATATTACTACTGTCACTGTCCTGCTGATGCTGCCTAAACGACTGTCTACACAGCTTCCAAGTTCTTTAGGCAATATCTTCTTCTTCTTCCGTCCTTAGCCACCGACCGTCAAAGCAGTCAGTGGCCATTACGCCCAATGGCGTCTTAGGGCAACAGCAGATAGGTTTTCTTTGCCATTGTTTCCCATCACGCCTATTGGCGTCTTTAGGGCAACGGCAAATCAATCCATTTGCTGTTGTTTCCGTAATCGTTTAGGCAATATACACACCACTAAATAACAACACTGGACTGCTACGCTAGTATACTTTTATTACATGTATGGCTCAGAGGATTGTCCTCTAAGGATACTATATGACCCTACTGGTCCCCGATATAATTCACTCTCTCTCTCCTCTCCGCCTTGCTTCAGTGTCTCTCTGACACTCTCGACGTCTGCTAAAGTGGCATCTCCGTTACGCCCCTTCTCTCTTTGGCCTTCAGAAAAAGGAATGTTGACCCTTTCTCCTGTTCCTGACTACTGCACTGATGACTTCTGGAATAATGACTAGGTACTTGACTTAGGATGTAGAGGCTTCACTGCTAACGAAACTTAATTCACCTACCCGGTTACCCCTCATTGGGTTTAGGGCCGTCGGTTTTATTTTGACAGAATTTAAACGACAACACCAGGCCTTTGTTTCGGTGTGTGGATATGAGCTTAGAGCTCAGGATTTTAAGGAAAATCCCGTACCTGAAGAATGTCTTCACTGCATGAGAACGTATTTATTTTCTTTCGCCTCTGGCGATATCTCGAGCTCTCGGCTCCTGAGATGTCATAATTTGCCATTGGCAAATGGTAGGGACAGATTACACTCTCCCACTGTTGCCGTTGAAATGCTGGGTATCCTTTGTTGTTCATGGTAAGATTTTGGTTTTAATACTGCATTTTATGGAGTAAGCTGAGAGTTCTTGTACTCAATTAAATAATACCTAGCCCCTCCCCATAGCTTCGGC